>PVIC010002341.1:33671-78908 GCA_004025085.1 Thryonomys swinderianus | reverse complement strand
TTCTTTCTTCTTTCTTTTCTTTTCTTTCTTTCTTTCTTTCTTTCTTTCTTTCTTTCTTTCTTTCTTTCTTTCTTTCTTTCTTTCTCTTTCTTTCCCTTTCTTTCTTTCTTTCTTTCTTTCTTTCTTTCTTTCTTTCTTTCTTTCTTTCTTTCTTTCTTATCAAATTCTTTATTGGTACATTTTATACACAGCTCACAATCACAGTCAACACTGGGGAATTTGTACCAGTATAAGACATGAGTTAATTCTCATTTTTACCCATATCCCTACTCACCCCACAACCCCCCCATACACATGTTCTTTATTTTTCTTTTCAAATCATATTTATTCTTTCCCCTCATTACTTTCCCCTACCACATTCCCTTTGAATATTTCCTATTTCACAAAATCTGTCATACATTCTAGAACTCATTTACATCTCCAGGTCCTCATACCAGAGAAAAGATATGGTACTTACATATCTGTGACCTATTTATTTCACTTATTAGTGTGTCCTCAAGGTGTGTCCATTTGCACATAAATGAATGAAACCTATCATTCTTTATGGCAGAGTAATACTCCATTTTATTAACAACCTCACATCTTATTTAAAACATTTTTGCAACATCCTAGAGCCTGAAAAAGGGTCAGACACTTAGCAGGAGCTCAATAAACACCTGAAGACAGGTGTGATTGATCCTAAGCAGTGTCACATAGCCTGGCATATGAAAGTCACAGATCTCTAAGTCGCACACCAAGATCTTCACTGAAGGCTACTCCACTTCTCCACTTCTCTTATCAGCACAGGTCAGACTCAAACAGACTTTCAAACAGTCCTGAGAAAGGAGAGGCCCAAACTGGGGGCAAAGGTACATACTTGTGATCCAAGTTTTATAGGCAAAGTTATGTCACTGTACCTATATCCTCAATGGCGAAGTAGAGAAAAAGGTGCCCAACATATGCTGCTATGTGGGTGCATGCTGCATTCTAGTTCTAGAATTCTGCTTCTTTGAGAGCAGAATTTAAATCTTGAGCAGGTATCAACCCTCTTTTATGTGCACAGCTAGAAATTATGCAGATTCAGTGATAAAATATTTTCTCCTCAGTAACTTTTGAACACACTTAGAAGTACTCACAATAAATTTTTAAGAGTTTCAAAATGCTGGCAAGAGTGATCTTTGTGTCTACACACAATAGCTATTTGATATACAGCCAGACAAACGCATGAATCCATATGTGAGCTCTTTCCATCAACTTTAAATACTTTATGTCTCGCTCACCACACACACACACACACACACACACACACACACACACACACAGAAAGAGAGAGAGAGAGAGAAAGAGAGAGTGCACCATGCCTACTACTCTATTTCTTTCCTTCACTGCTCAGTATCTAGGTCATCACTACTAACTAAAATTCTCTGTGATGATACAAATGATCTTCAACCATGTGTCAAATGGCTAATGAGACACCTGAAATGTGTGATATTAAAGACCTGAATATTCAATTTTATATAGTGTTAGTTAACTTTAATTGTAAATAGCCACACAGGGTGTGGCCACCCATGCTGGACAGTTTTGGGTGGTACAGTCTCTATCTGAAGAGCAAATCTGCTACCTTTAATTTGTCCTACCTCAATCTTAGTTCTGTCCTGGCAACTCCACTAAGATGTTCTCAGCAACCTGGGCCGTCCATGACTTCTTAACACACAATCTGACCGGCACTGTTAGAACACCATTCCTCATCCTTCAATGCTAGCACTCAATATCTGCATCTAAACTGCTTCCTTTCCTTGGTTTTTAAGGTTTGCTTGTCCCCTGGTTTCCTGTCACCCTCTCTGGTTGTCACCCCATGGTCTCCTTCAGAGGCACCCTGTCACTGAACTGCAGCTCTCCTCAAAGTTCTGATCTCTTTTAGCTCTGAACATCTCTTTAGAGAATCTCATCTATCTCCACATTTTAAGAATGCCAAGCTCTATAGCTCTCAACGAGATTTCTGTCTTGAGCTCAAACTCACATTCCAGCTGTTTTGAACATCTCCCTTGGGTCCCCCCAGACATGTTTCAGAATCATGCATCCAAAACACACAGCCACCTTGTGAGTCTTACTCTGCCTTTTCAGAAAGGCCCTGAATGACACCAGCCACAAATGGTCCCTCTCCATCCCCCCTCAGTGCACAGCAAGCTTTCCACACATGTTTGCTCTTATGGCTAACTGGTTACCATGGGGTCCCATGGCTTCTGTGGTCACAGAATCTCTAGAACCTTTCATTTCCTTTATCCCTGACTCTGCTCTACTAGCTCAGGTGACTTCTCCCACTGCAATCGCTGCATAGCTGTCTGCAGAACCTCAAATTTGTTCTCCCCTGAGCAGTCATGAAGATAGTTCTAACTATAATTTTGATAATATCACCTTTCTGTTTAAGTCCCCTTCAATGGCTTCCTGGTATCAACAACCCCAAAGGTGTATAAAGTTAAGGGACTTTATTTTAACTGGTTCCCAGCGATGTCTTTGGCCTCATCTCAAAACACTTTGATGCCAAACCCAAAGCTCTACTTAAGTGGATTCCAACCACATGATGTCACTGAGCTCTGCCTCACCCTAGGGCTTTGTAAACTGCCTCTGTTGGCTTCCCACCCAACCTCAGTCTACCCTTCTCTCTCCCTGTAAGCCTCCATTCATTCTTCAAGACTCTGCTCTGAGTAGCTTCCTCTGGGAATCAATCATTCACCCCCTACAAAATAGATCTGATACTCTTCCTAAAATGAGGTTGTTCGGATGAGCCCTACTGAATCTGAAGTGTTCTTGAAAGAAGAGGAATCTTGGAAGCAGAGATGCCAAGCTTGTGCACGCACAGAGAAGGGATGTTGTGAAGATACAGCAAGAAGGCATCAATGTGGAAGCCACAGAAATACTTCAAAAGAAACCAAGTCTGCAGACATCTTCAATTTAGACTTTCAGCCTCCAACAGAGTGAGCAGAGAAGTTTCTGTTATTTACACTGCTTGGTCTGCAGTACCTTGTTATGGCAGCTTAACAAAGGAATAAAACCAGCGATGACACACCACATCAGCTGCATGGTGTCTGCCCTCTGAGAACACACTGTGTGTGCTCCCGCATTTCTCTCTTATACATATGCTCAGATGTGTGTGCAGTGCATTCCTGGGGTTGCTCAGCATGCAGTCCTCTGACCTATTCTTCTCGTTCTCAACTACCCAATAACAAATCAAGCTGGTTCTACATTCAAAATATGCTCCAATGAGAACATTTAACCACCTCCTTTGCCACTGCCTGATCTCAGCTACTTTTACCTGCTGCCACCATGTGGCTCCCTCAGTCTGCTCTCAATGTAGCACCCAAAATGACCCTTCAAATGTGAGGCACTATCACTCCGTCCTTCTCCTCTGGTATAAGCAGAAGGCCCCATGTCTAGCAGCCCTCCATCCCACCCTGCTTCCTGGAAGCCATCTTCTCCTCTCCCCTCCCTGCAAGCTGGCTCCTCCCCCTTCCTCCAGCCCCTGAGCCTGGGACCCCATGCTTCCCTCCCTCCCTCTGCATCTGCTCAGTGTCATTTTTTTCAACCCGGCCTGTCTGCTATCTCGTGTAAGACTGCAGAGCCAGGCATGGAACGTGCCTGTAACCCATGGCTCTGGGGCTCTGAGGCAGGAAGGTCATGAGTTTGGGCCCAGCCTGGGCAACTTAGAGACTCAGTAAGACATTGGCTCAAAATTTTTAAAAAAATTTAAAATGAGCTGGAAACATAGCTCAGTGTGGAGATAGGGTTCAATCTCAAATAACACACAAATACAAACATACAAACACAGAGCGATTGTGACACATTCCTTGAAAACCTTGACCCTTAAGACTCATTCACTGTAGGACCGGGGATGTAAGTCAGTGATGGTGCACTTGCCCATGAAGCACAAGATCTTGAGTTCAATCTTCAGGACCAGAAAAATAAAAGATTCATTTATTATTCCTCTGTTAAAGGAACTGCCTTTCCTTGGGCCATTATAGCTTTTCTCTGCTAGTTTTATATTTATTACCTCCCCCAAGTTGAATGCAAATTCTACAGCCAGGCTTTTTGTCTGGAGCCCACTTCTGGATCCCCAGTGCCTGTGACAGTGTGTGACCCACAGAAGGTGCTCAATACTAGCTGTTGAAGGAATGGTAACCAAAAAAACTACCTACTACTTAATACCTGCCTGTATGAATGGATGTCAGGATTTACTGCTTGCCTTCTCAGGAAGCCAAAGCAAAGAGATATATTTTAGCCATTATTTTTAGGGCAAAGAGTTAACCTACATTCAGATGCCAACTCACGCTTTTATACATTACAGCCCTTTTGAAGAATTACCTCAATTTTTTCCAGCTGACAACTCTAAGGAGCTTAAATATTATTCCTGAAAGCTTTTGCTTTAACATTGACTCATGTTCAGTCCCTAGATACCCATCTATCATGTTAGTATCTTAAAATACATCACCAATTTTAAAAAACAATTTCATTCCAACCCACACCCCAACATGATCATTTCACCCCCTAACAATACCTGGGATATCTGGAAATAAAAGGATGAGTTTTTTTAACTGCTGTGCTTGCTTAGTCCGACTAGCTCCAGAGGCAATTGGCCACCCTTTCTCCTTGACAGGAAGCCCCAGACAGTCAGTCCACGGAGGAGGAAGGTGTGTCAAGACCATGGTGCAGCCTCCACCTACTGCATAATGGCA
The DNA here is from genome assembly GCA_004025085.1 of Thryonomys swinderianus. Taxonomy (NCBI): domain Eukaryota; kingdom Metazoa; phylum Chordata; class Mammalia; order Rodentia; family Thryonomyidae; genus Thryonomys; species Thryonomys swinderianus. The sequence continues at coordinate 74,199 of PVIC010002341.1, read as the reverse complement.
ATTAACATAATAGAGTTGATAAGAATAATGAGTAAAACTCCAGAGAAGAAAAATGGTCAGGCTCTCATAAACTCCCATGGTGAGAAGCCACAGCCCTCAGAACTCTGCCCATGGTGCAGCTAAGGTGCTCAGTGCATGTCTGTCTTCACATTAATTCTCAGTGTTGAAGTGTCCTTTCACATGTCAATGGAACATCCTTCTTATGCCGTCCGTCTTCCAATGACACTTCCAGTCAGAGAACACTGGGGATTGTGACAGCATTGAACTCTCCAGTTGGTGAATGTTTGGATTCTTCAAATGGAATTACAGCTGTCCAAAGAATGAATGCGAACTCACATTTTAAGATAAGCTGAAAGAACTGTGAATGAATATTAACATCCATTCTAAAGCCCAAATTCTCCATTACAGCCTTTCCCAGGGACCCTGACTCACCCCAGTGGTACTCTACACACCCATTGTAAGATAATTGGTGTGTTACTGGGCACCACCACTGACAACCACAACATTAACACAGGTTTAGATAAGAATTCTAAATCTGGGAATAGAATTTCTCAAAGCTTCCTCACTAAAAATGTTTCATTTTGTTTACACTAAATGGTATTTTGCAGTTAAGTCCAGAAAGGGAAATGGATCAACCACTAGTCAAGATGTTGTAGGGAAGATCAGCTGTCATTTAAGAAAGGGTGAGGAGCTAGGAAGGGCGTCTTAAAATTTTCTTGGGCCATAAAAATGTTTTCCTCAAAGCTTATCAACAAATAACAAGAACAATAATACTTATTACTAATATCACTATGCCATGCACTGGTATGAAAGGGCCACGTATTCTAATCTACTAATTGCTTACCATGCAACCCCACCAGTGTTGATTTTAATGGTGTTAATGATGTCAATCTTTCAGAGAAAGAAAGTGAGACTATGATAGAGTTAACTGAGTGGTTCATGTGTGACTTAAATCCAGGCTTCCTGACTCCAGACCAAATTTATGAGGGGAGGTAGCAGCAGATTAAGATCATCCCCAAAAATGTTTCCTTTCCACAAGGCATGGTAAAATTGGAAGGTTTTCATTTTACAGAGCCAGGATTCTTGAAAATCATATGCAGTTGAGATTATGTACAAAGAAGCTGAAAAAGAAAAAATGGCTCCCATTGGAATGGCAGAAAATGTGTCTCCTACTAGCAGAAGAAGGGGATGGGAGACCAGGTCACCTAAGAAAGTTCACAATGTGACACATATGGGATGTGACACTGAGTGCCCTTGGAAGACAGAGAAGATGGGATGTAAATCAAGTGAGAGAATCTGTATTATTCCTACATGGAAATAACAGGTCTAGAATTAACTTTCCACTTTAAAAGTTAAGCTAAGGAGCTAATGGTATAGCTCAGAGGTGTAGCATTTGCCTGGTGCTTATGAGGCCTTGGGTTTGATTCTCAACATGGCCAAAGGGGGAAAAATAAAGTCACAGCAAAATACCCAGAGATACAGAGGAATAAAATTGCATGTGAAATCAAGAACTATCCATTGAATATTAATCATAGTTATTTTAGGTTTAGATTGAACTTCTAGTCTCTAAATTAAAATCAAATAAACAAAACTTTACTCATCTATCTGCAGAATCCGAAAGGAGGCATTTTCCTCCCTCTTTTCCAAGGCCAATGCCTTTCTGTGGTCTTGTTTCTAGCCTTCTGTGGGTTCATTTGTTCATTTAACATACAATCAATGTCTACATAGGAGCCACTGTGCTTGAGTTAGAGACAGCAGTACAAGAAATGGTCCCTCATTCCAGTCTAGTAGGGACTGAGTTAACTTAATCGCAGAACATAAATGCTTTAACAGGATTGTGTGAGGGGTCTTCACACATTAATCCACAATCATGGGACACAAATGCTACAAACAAAGATTGTATGGGGGGACTTTGGATCCCTCAAGTGTCCCATATTGTGTGTTCTGACTCTCTTTATGATGGCCTGAGTCTATATCAATGTTTTGAATTTTAATCTGAAAGCAAGACAAAAAATTCTTTCCTTCAACCTTTCCATTAGGACCCCTTTGCTCGGTAGGCAGCGGAGCTGATGTCTATTGGACACAATAACACTTTCACTCATACTTTCCAACCCTGAGTGTTCAAACCAAAGTCTCTTCCCAAACCTTGAATGGCCCAACCAGAAACAAATTTCTGTTCCAAGCTCAGAAAATGACCAATCACCAGTGTGGACTAATTACTACATAGACCAGCTGCCTTGATGGGCCATCTGTCCTCTTGATGTCCCCAAAATATCTCTTAACTCTTGGGACTGCTGGATGAGAGCCAGCAACACTCAGACAGCAGGTTCAATCAATAGTCCTGCTTGTCCATCTGACTTTCAGGCCCACCTTGGAATAGCACGTGAACTGTCCCTAATTGAGGTATTCTAAATATATGGCTCAGAATACAGTCTGGGCCACAGATGGAAAGCAGCACAAGACAGAACGCCACAGTTTCACAAACTGACTGTGAAGCATATTTTTAGGAAAGAAGGGAAAAGGGAGAGACAGTCTGCAAAAATAAAAAGACACTGTTGACAGTAGGGTCTTATTTTGAACAGCAGGAAGAAAGGGTGTTTTGTTCTCCTTCCGCTCACCATTGCAAACTCCTATTCATCTCCTGGGAGTCCTGGGAAGGCTAGTAAAAGCCTTAGTGAGTACCTAAGATGTCACAAAGAAAGAGACTCTGACAAGGAACACCAGAGCCGTGGTTTTGCTCAAATGTTGTTTAGGGGCTGCTAGGACATGAAGCCAGTGTTCTTGAAGAGACAACTGGTAAACCCACTTGGTGCATCCCACTCACAGTTCTTCTCATTACATATACCTGGGGTAGGTCTGGAGCTCTGGACATAAACTTCTTCCAAAGATCCTGTAATCATTTTATTCAAAACCCCCACTGCTGTGCAGGCTTCCTCCTCCAGTCTTGACAATTAGAGTAAAGATTGGGGCAAGATTGAAAAGTGATCTGTAGTTTTTTTTCTACTCTGAATTCTCCACACAAAGTGGGCAACAGGGAGGCCACAGGATACCACCCTTCAAATTCTGTTTCTCAAAAAAAAAAGGGGGGGTGAAGTGGGGATTTAGCTCAGTGGTCCTGGCATCTGCCTTACAAGTGCAAGGTCTCAAGTTCGATCTCTGGTAACCACAAAGCACAGTGCTGGGCATGGTGGCTCACACCTACAATCCCAGCACTCGGGAGACAGAGGCAGGAGGACTGTTGTGACTCCAAGACTTGCCTGGGCTACATAGTGGGCTCAGAGCCAGCCTGAACAACAAAGCAAGACCCTGTTTCAAAAAAGAAAAAATCTGTTTCAACTGCCCCATTAAGTCACAATGACGGAATCAAACACTATTTTCTTTTTTTGTCATTCCAACATGATTACAGCATTGCCATATCTTACTGCGAAATATGATGATAACAAAATTTCTGACTAGGCTATACAGAAAGTATAACATCACTTATAATTCCACCATTTAGAAAAATTATTTTTATCTTCTCAGTATTTTCTTTATATAGCTAAAACTTTGTAATTATTTGCATAATTAAAATTATAGTTTTTTATGGACCTAAATTGCTTAATTTTTATTTAATGACTTATAGTTATAATATTGCACTATATAGATACAACATAATTTTAACAGTTTCCCACTGTAAGACATCTGGGTTGTTTCTAATTATGATGAATATTCTTGAGAGATACTTTTGAGAATAAGCTTTCAGAAATTAAAGTACTTGAAAAAAGTAAGAACATCGTGAATACTCTTGATACAAATTACCTTAGAGAATGTTTGTACCAATTTATACACTAAGTGTAATTTTCTTTTTTAAAAACAATTTTAAGTGTAATTTTTCATTTGTTCTACCCTTACCAATACCACATACTGTGACTTTAAAAAATTGCAGCAATTTAATGTACAACTAAATTTTTCTCTACTTTCATGTGTGAAAAACTGGATACTTTACCATGTGACCAGATATTAGATATCTGTTTCTCTTCCTCTGTGGTCTTTTCATGTCTGTCACCCATTCATTTATCTGGGTTTAAGTTTAAATAAGAACTTGTGTCTTATTTATGTGTCTGTTTAATTAAATATAGTAAGGCCTTTTTACATTTCACTCTAAGCCTTTCTGTTTCCCAATTATTTCTGAATGACTTTTGTACATAATTGAAGAGTAATAAGATATATTTTTACATTCTATACATATTATAGGAGACCAGTATCTGTAATTTTCATGAATTCCAGTGTGAGACAGTTTGTGAACAGAGGTTACAGAGATTAATGATCTCATTAAAGATGAAGGGCAGACCAAAAGTATACTCTGCACTATTCAAACTCTACTTATTGGCCATAAACATATTCATAATTTGAGCAGGTTCAGCCTTGAACTGAAAATGAATAATATGTTTACATGTAGCCTTACAGGAACATTGGTAGCTACTGACAATCTTTCAGGAAATGTCTAGAAACTTATAGCAGTTAGGGAACAAAGGACTATGGGTATGAGAACCAGGAAGTCTTCTTTTCAGAGCCCTTACTCAGGGTCAAGAGCTCAGACTTTATCCTGAGATGAACCAACACACCCTTGAATTATGCTGGATCTGTAGTCAGATTCAGTAAATGTTTGCTGAATAAATAATTCTCTTGGGGTCACAACTCCTTTGTGTTTTCAGGTTCCAGCACATAGGCTGTGTGCTCCTATTTCAGCTCACATCTGCTTCATGTCCTGTAACCTCTGTTCATGTCCAGAGGTTTGAAATCAGCACCATCTACCCTGCTGGGCAGTTCTGCTAACTGGTGCCAAGCCTTTCCCATGGCAGGCTTCATGCCCTCATCTGACTTGAGTTTTGCCCCAAATGCTTGCATGATAATGGCATATTCTACTTTAATACCAGCTGGAGGCCCAGCTGTGTTTTGCTCTCATAGCTCTTCCATCCCACCAGCCCTGCTCCTGGGCCTCTCTTCTGAACAGCCACCAGCTGAGCAATGGCATGAATGCTCTTTGGTTAGTGTGCTGGAACGTCTAGCCTCCAACTAGTGGTAACATATTGGGGACGTTATTTCCATGTTGGAAACTCATCTTTATGGTAATAAGCTTGGCATGATCAAAAACAATGTAAACAGGTGCATTTTTCATATTTTTGTCTCTTGAATTAATCTTGTAAGACTTGAGTCTTCTTTCTTTTGGCCTCTGCACCCTCCCACTTTGTATGCTCATATTTGTATATAACACAAGAAACTATGATCCAGCACTTACCTAAGTGAAAAAGAAAAGATGTCAATAAATTCTATAGTTGCCTTAATTTCTTTATTAAAAAGCCATCATATAAATATGTTCATAATAGCTTCATTAAACCCTCTTGAGAAATATCTAAGGAAAAAAATCATAGAATACTATAGTGAAATAAAAAGAATTAGCATTTGCCAAGATATCTAGAACCCCTGCTACCCTCCTGTTCTCTGAGGAGCCCTTTATCAGCCTTAACTATTTTTAAAGCATTTTAATTAGTTTCCCAGCTTCTATTTTCTTTTCGAGGCAAAGATTGTAACTTACTGTTGTAGTTTGTTTAGATATAGTTTGCACAGCATACAGTTTTCCATTAAAAGTACACTCACCAGTTTCTTTAGTAGGTTAACAGTTGTGTGAGTGTGATTACATCTAATTTTAGAGAGTTTTGTCACTCTCCACCCCCACAAAGAAACTGTACCAGTTAGCAGTCACACTCCCCACACCCACACAGTTAGAGCCCCAGGCAACTGCTAATCTACTCTCTATTTTCCTGTAGATTCACAAACTGTGGACATTTTATGGAAATGGGGTTACCCACATGTGATTTTTCATGTTTGTTTTCTTTTGGTTAGTATAGTGCTTTCATGGGCCATCTATGTTCAAGCATGTATCGACAGTTCATTTCTTGCAAGGGCTAAATACTTCCTGCTGTGGCTCTATGTCATGTAACACTGTTGACTTCATCTACTGATAAGCATTTGGGAGGTTTCCACACTTTGGCTGTTATGAGCAATGCTACTCCAAACATTCACGTGTAAGTTCTTCCGTGAATGCATGCTTTCGTTTCTCACGGGTATCATAGTCATATAGCTTCTCTGTGTTTAACATTTTAAAGAACTGCCAGACTATTTCCCCAAGCTGCTCATACTCTTTTTAACACAGTCTACTCCGCTATTTGAATGACCCCGCGTAGAAAGCAAATGTAACACAACATTTTAAAGACCCCTTAGTTCCATGTGCCCTGTAGAATAAATGGGAAACAAACAGTCCTTAAGCACTTGACAATTTGGGCCCTAACTGTTCAGGGTTGTCAACTTACCATCCATTTTTGTCCTATTATGTCCCTGTTATATCCTATTATGTCCCTATCATCCGATTACACATAGTGCTCTGGATATAACATACAGTTGCACATTTCCAAATTTCTGCCACTTAAAAAACTTCCCCTAGGACACGCACACAGATGCACACTTTGGTCTGCATCAATTTAAACTCATTTTTCAAAGCCATGATCAATGGGATCTTTTCCTGGGATGCTCTTCAAGACCAGCCCAGCCCACATACAGTGAATCCATTCTCTCTGTGTCCCCCATCCTGTACTGTTTGTCTAAGGGGAGGCCCTGTGCCGTCATTACTCATGTGGTCAGTTGGGTGTTCCTCTCCTTGGCCTCTGGGGCTTGGGAGGGGAAGGAGCTACACCCAATTTGTCCACCCTCAGCACTGACTAACCTAAGACTGCCCAATGAACACAGACCATTCAATATCCAGGTCTTTAAAAATATCAAAGCATAAATCTCCCCGCAACCCATGACACATCTATTCCTTCATTTAACCAGCTATGAAGTTTCAAGCAGCATTTAATCTAATTACCTCCTCTTGCAATCTAATTTCCCCTGGCTCTATCCTCTGCAGTCAGCATCCTCCTTGCAAAACCTTCTGATGAAGTCACCTCTGAGAGCTGTGTTCTCCATATGAACTGATAGACTGTATGGAGCCCTCCCAGACTGGAAAGGGCGGTTTCTTCCCTTCATCTGTCTCCACACTTAAAACAGAAAATAGGACAAAAGAGGGCCAGCAGGATTTAGGCAATAATCTCCACAACAAAATCACTTTCTTGGTTTACCCCTTGTCATCTCAGCTCCTACAGGTCACGGAATGGGAATAAAGTCACCTGGGTACAAGGCTCAGCAGCACTTTTATTCTGAAGAAGCCCAAAGCCCCATCGATGTCCACTTCTGATAACCAACCACAAAAGCAGTGAATGGTGGGGGATGAAGGAAGCCTCAGAACTTCCCCTTGTTTATAGTCAAAATCCTGTCATCGCTGGCCCCGAAGGTCCCCCTTCTCCAGGGAGAGCACAGACATCCTCGAACACTGGCTGGCACTGACAACAACAGGGGCGCTGCCAGCAGATATAGGACAACATTTCTACTTTTGAATGGGGCACGTTCAAACTTTTCTTACAGAGGCAGTCAGTGGCACAGGCCTGAGGTGCCAGCACTCTGACAGGCTGATGTAGGGAGATGACAAATTCCAGAGTGGCCTGGACAACTTGTACAGACCCTGCCTCAAAATAAAAAAAGAGGGCTGAGGATGTAGCTTAGTGTGAAGGCCCTCGGTTCAATCCCCGGTGCTGTAAGAAAAGAAATGTAAAGAAGAGGAAGCACAGAGGGGATGTGATTTGTTATGATGAGGAGTTCAGAGACCTCTTCAACCCTGTATGTGTCTGTGGCTGGCATTTATGGTGTTTGATGTACCCGGACCCAAGCATGTAACTGTAAAAATCCATCCACGGTTGTAAGTTAGAGAATGAGAATGACATTTTACAAGGGTAGTGAGAGAAGGGACTGTTCTTAAAAGACAGGGGACAAGGGAACAATAAGCCACTGGTGAAGGCCCAGTGGGGCCTAATTTCAGAAGGTGGGGATGGGTACAGGGAACGGAAGGAAAGAGAGGTGGCCCCTGGGGACAAGTCTCTGAGAAAGGAGCACGAGCGATTTCAGAAGGGATGCGTAACCTCCAGAGGTCTTTAAGTCTTGGCTTTATTTCCTGAGCAAAGGTTTGTGCAGGGTGGTAATAAAGAGACGGAGAAGGGGAGACTTCAGCTTCCCAACAGTTTCCAGCCATGTAAGGGGCACACACAGGGAAAAGCCAGGTGGCTGAGGCAGGAACTGGACAGAATCTTTGGTCTCTCTTTCCACTCACAAGGATTGTGTTCATGCTGGAGTGCCACACGAGGGGCTCTGGGAGGACTGAGATAAAAGGAATTAAGGAGGAAGAATCATGATCGCAAATTCTCATACTAAGAAGGACAGAGCTGAGTCCACACAACCAGTTCGGATCATGTGCTCATCAATTATAAACTGCCACCTCAAGAATGATTTTTATGACAATGTAGTATTTGAGAGAAGAAATCCTAGTGCCCAACACTAATCATACTAACAACTCAAACACCCCCCCCCAAAAGAGAAAACCCAGTCCACAACCTGGTACAAGGAAGGTTTTTAAAAACAGTGGCATTTCTTTGACCCATGGCCAGAGGACACAGAGCATGGGATTTGAGGTTTTCACTCTAAGTAAATGCTCCACGAATGGACTTCCACACTTGAGTGGAACCACAACGTTCCCACGCAGGAGTAAAATCGATACAACACAGTTCTAGTAAACCGCTGGGCTGTGCACGATGGTGGAGGTGAGGGTGTGAGGTTGTGAGAAGAGGTTATTGACTTGCAGAGCAATGCAAGTCCACAGAATATTCAATAGGTTTTAAATTATTATTTATAAAAAAATGGTTTCACCCTTCAGCTCCTGGATATAACAAGCTGGAAGAGATAACTCTTTAAAAAGAGCCACACTAACCAAAAAGGCAATTTTTTATTTTTAAAGCGCAAGATTATGGAGCAGACAGCTGATACAAACGCTGAGGTTAAAATCAGAGCTCCTGTGGACTGCTGAGTTCACGGCGGCTTGCCTGGGCACCATAGTGAGCTCAGGGCCAGCCTGAACTACAGAAGTGAGACCCTGTCTCCAAAAAGCAAAAAAAAAAAAAATCAGAGCTCCTGTTCAGGAGGCAGATTCAGCCATCCACCCAGTGTCTGTCCACCGGAAGATCCAGTGTAGGCCGGCAGGACCAAGAAGCCCCTGGAGATTTCCAGACATTACAAACTGAGAAGTGTGTACCCCCTTCCACGCCCGTTCTCCTGGAGCCATGCTGGGTGCCCATGGGGAGACCACAGGGAAACCTAACAGATGAACTACCACACAGCTCTGGAGACAGGGGCAGCGCCCACTGGATGCAGCAGGCAGCTCCTTACGGACCCTCTTCTCGTTTTCCTCCCCATGGAACAAAACCTTAGTGGTGGAAGAAGAGGCAAGAGTCATCCTCATTCTTGGGAACTGGCAAAAAATTCCTGTATCTGGGAGAAGTGAGGGGTGAAGATGCCTCCCCTGAGGCGGAACAAAAAACACCCCAGGACCTGTGTTGTCTGTATGGGGCTGAAATTTAATCAGAACATCAGAGATGCGACCACCTTTCATAGCTAAACTAGAGAACTTTGAGTAACAAGGTTCTGCAGAATGTTGGGGGGTGGTTGTTTTTCTTAATTTTTTATTTGTTTGCTTGCTTGTTTTGACAGCAGAATGTCAAAGAGATACAAAGAGATATCTCCATGACAGGGCTGAATAGTGTGCAGGCAAAACAGCCCCCACCCTAAAACCAGGGTATCACTAGAGGAATCTGAAGCCAGTGGCACAAGAAGGGTAACCATAGCAACAACAGACCTCAGACCTAGGCCAGCTCCTGGCTACAGAAAGTCCCCAACTTGCCAAGTTCAACTTAAACTTTTTTTTGTTTTTTTTACTTTATCGGGATATAAAAGCACAGCACGCCCATGCAACCATCCTGGTTTTTACTTCACTTTACTACTCAGTACAGTATACGAGATAGTCTATGCTTCATGATAAAACATCTTTTGTTCTAGAAGATTTTGCCCAAACGTGTTTTGAGCATGTTTAACATAGGCTAGAATGAGCTAGAATGTTTGGTAGGTTATATCTATTAAATGCATTTCAACTTGGGTATTTTACATTTACAACACATGGGGGGACCACAAGCTCTTTGTAAGTCAAGGAGCATCTGCAGATGAAATCACCCTTGTTGGCCCTGCTCTCCACCCTCACACACACTAAGGACCTGGGAGAAGGAAATGCCATTTATGAGCATATACTCTTTATCTCAGTCCTTGCTGTATATACACTATGTGTGGCTTTCAATAGAAATTACGGGGCATGGGAAGGGCAAGAAACATCCATAACTCAAGACAATCAGAACCAGACACACTTAGGACACATGGGCTAGAACTATCTCCCAGGGAATTTGAACTGGGCAGGGTAAATATGTTACAGATGCAAATGGAAAGAGCAGACAACATGTATAGGCAGATGGGTTACTTCAGAAAAGAGATGGAAACTATAAGAATCAAGTGGAAATTCAAGAAGTACAAAAGTCATTAATAAAGTATGGCTTTGAACTGGCTAGTTAAGTCTGTCAAGGAAATAGTTCAGCTGAGGTAGTCAGTAAAAATTGGTCAAAGTGAAGCATGGAGGAAAAAAAAAAGTAAAAAACAAAGAAACAAGACACACCAAAGCTGAGACATGCCCACAAGCAGTGTCTCATACACACAGGTGTAATTCTGGGAGAAGAGAAAAGGAACAGGGCAAGCACATGTTTGTTGAAGAAATACTATCATAGAATTTGTGCCAAAGAATGGCAGACACAGAAGTGTAGATCTGAGAGGTTCAGAGAACAACAACTAGGAGAAATACAACAGAACCAAACATAAACTAATTTAGTTCATGGTATTGTAAAGCAGTTTGCCCTTATCTGTGAGGGATACATTTCCAGACTCCAAGGGACAGCACCAAACCCTAGACAGACTAGCTTTTCGTAGGCCTATATACACACCTGAGACAAAATTTATTTTATAAATTAGGCACAGTAAAAGATTAGAATAAACTTAAAAATTATATGAATGTACTGTAATCAAATCTATTCAAAACTTAAGAATTTTTCACTCTGAAATTTTCCATTTTATATTTTCAGATCATGGTTGACTGTGGATGAACTGCCACCACAGAAAGGAAAAAAAAAAAAAAGAGATGACTATACCAAGGTCATTTTCCTACTTTTGACCATCTTACTATGATTAAATAAAATACCAACATGGAAAGAGGCTGAGTGAAGCATACACAGAAATTCTCTGTGCTATTTTTTACAATGCATATAATTCTAAGATTTTTTTTTTTTGAGACAGGGTCTCACTTTGTAGTTTGGGCTGGCCCTGAGCTCACTATGTAGCCCAGGCAAGCCTGGAACTCAGCAGTCCTCCTGTCTCTGCCTCCCAAGTGCTGGATGACAGGCATGAGCCACCACACCTGGCACTGTGGTATGTGGTACTGATTGTTGGTGAGTGTGAGTCACCACACCCAGTATTGTTGTATGTGGTTTCTGGGGATCAAACTCAGGACCTTGTACTTGCGGGACAGGCGCTGGAACCACTGAGCTAAATCTCCGGCCCCTAAGACTATTTTGATATAAACAAGGACATTCAAAGTGGTTTTCCTATTAGTGACTCTGTCAAGAATGAACAAGAACTGTGTAGGACAGAAAACCAAAATTTCTTTCTAAGAAAGATACTCTTATATTCACAGATACGCAATGCCCAGTATTTGAGTTTAGATTTATTTCAGATTTGAAGTTCATCTCAGGAATCTAAATGTTATTTGTGGTATCACATCAATGCAAAACTTAATATCATCTGAACAGTTAATATATGAAGTATGATTTTAAAAACCATGGTTCAAAAGCAAACATGGTGAATCCTTAAATTTTAAAAATGTATTACAGGGGCTGGGAATTTAGCTCAGTGGTTCCGGCACCTGCCTAGCAAGCGTAACAATCCCCAATAGCCACATACAAAAATACCAGGTGTGGTGATTCATGAGTTCAAGGGTTGTCTGGGCTACATAGTGAGCTCAGGGCCAGCCTGAACTACAAAGTGAGACCCTGTTTCAAAAAAAAAAAGAAAAGAAAAGAAAAGAAAAAGTATTACAGTAAAAGACACAATGCCATTAATCCTGCTCAGAATGGTCCCCTTTGCCTCAAAGACACATTTCTATGGTTCCTTCAACTTTCCAAAGCATATCTGCAAGTCTGGTTTTGTGACTCTCCTTAGTTGTATTTCCACTGTTGCCTTAATGTCCTCAATTAATCAAACATCTGCTTTACATTCTAAGTGTGGCTTTGAGAAAGAGCCAGAAGTCCAGATTTGGTGAATAAAGTGGAAGAGGATGTCTTACAGTGGGGTGGCACCAGCAGCCACATGGGAAAAGATACTCACAAGAAAGATACTCACGAGAAAGAAATTCCAGAACTGCTTCAGAAAGTGGCAAGAATGATGGTGTGTGTATGAGGGGGATCGAAGGCAATATGTCCTTACTGTTAATAATTTTTTAAAAATTGAAACATTCATTGCACATTTTGATCAGGTTTTATGCAATGGACCCATAAAAGCCAAGCAGATTGGTCATATGGATCTTGGATTTTAGTATATGTGCTGCCGAAGCGAGCACTGGATCTTGGATTTTATACAAACTTTTATTTCAGAAAGTTTGAAACACTATACATACATATACACACATATAGAGATATTTAGATCTATATTTATATATCTGCATATAAATAGATAACATAGTCTGGTTAATGAGTCACTTTCCTGCTTTAGGTTATTAAATGAATTGGTCGCTAAATGAAGAACTGTATATTCTATGTACATTACAATATTCAGAACAAAGAAGTGATCAAAGACCTGCAGATGTAAAAGAGTTCTAGAATGTATGATAGATTTTGTAAAGTAGGAAATGTTCAAAGGGAATGTGGTAGAGGAAAGTGATAAGGGGAAAGAATAACAATGATTTGGAAAGAAAAAGAAATAACACATATATAGGGGGTGAGAGGTTGTGGGTGGGTAGGGATATGGGTAAAAATGAGAATCAACTTGTCATATACTGGTACAAATTCCATAATGTTGAGTGTGATTGTGAGCTGTGTATAAAATGTACCAATAAAGAATTCAATTATAAAAAAAAGAAGTGATCAAAGGCTTGATGACTTCACCTCTATTTGCATAACTCTTACATGCAATACGGTAATGTGTAGCTGGGCAGAAACCTCCAGTACTATACTGTATGGTGCAATCAGCAAGAATTATAGTAAGGCCTCCCTGCTGTTCACGTCCCTGCATCCTAAGTCCAAATGTGCCTGGAAGTGTGACTTGCAAGTCACAAATCCAGACAGTGCACCTTGGTCTTCTGAACAGTCATTAAACTAGTAGGTTCTATCTATCTATCTATCTATCTATCTATCTATCTATCTATCTATCTATCTATCTATCTATCTATCTATCTATCTATCTATCTATCTATCTATCTACGGAATCTAGCCAGTATCCTGTATACAATGGGATGTGGAAGCTGAAGGTATGCCAAGATGTGGATCCCCTCAGAAAGGGTACCATGTAAAAGGGCCATGAAGAGAGCCAGGAGACCAGGCTCCTCTATTCACCAGGGTCAGGACTTTGGGGGCAACTACACTTCTCAAATCCCAAGTAGCTCAGCTTCAAAATAGTAAAATGCAGACTACAGAGACTGCTGAGGGCTGTACAACCAATAGGGAAAACCAGCTTTTCAATTACTGTTGCAAGAAGTTGTTGGTAAAGACTGGCTAAACTTGAATGAAGGGCTATGAAACTAATGGAGAAGTGAGATGTTCTCTCAAGCCCAAGTTGCTACTTTGGAAAGGATGAAAGAAGGTTCATAGCTGGAAGAATCAGAAGAGATTTCAGAGAGAATGTAAAACTGGCTACACGGACAGTTGGGCTTCCCACTGAGGCAGTCTTCTAAGAGGAATGTCTGGGCACTGGAGGAAAGAGTAAGCACTCATTGGTGGTAGGAGGGTAGGAAAGGGCAGTGGGGAATGAAGTTCAGAAGGGAAGTTAGGATCCGATCTTAGAGTTCTCCAAAACTGTCTACACAGCCGATTCATATAAACTCTGAAATGTATATGGAGTATTGCATGTTGGAGAACTCAAGGAATTCTTTAAGAGCACTCAACAAGGTATTTTTGAATTCAACATTTTCTCCTAATTCTTTTTAGTCCCTTTCCTTTCCCCATAATGCTGCAATGATTCTGAATGAACTTCAGTGTTTGAGCAGTTTAAATAAAGATTTTCATGATAAGAAACTGTAGACATTTGGCATGGTTTGAATTTCCCCTCAAAACTCACATTGATATTTAATTGCCATTGTTGTACAATTAAGGAGTGGGACCTTTGAGGAGACTGAGTCAGGAGTGGATTAATGGCATTATTGTGTGAGTGGGTTTCTGGTACAAAGGATAAGTAGTTCTTCCCAATTTTCTCTCTCTCTCTCTCTCTCTCTCTCTCTCTCTCTCTCTCTCTCTCTGTCTTGCCAATGGTCACTTCTCCTTCTGCTTCCCACCATGTTATATGAGGAAGCATGGGGCCCTTGTCAGATGCTAACAGCATCAGCCTCCAGAAGAGTGAGCTGAATGAGTTTCTCTTTAAGTTTCCTAGTCTGTGGCATTCTGTTACAGAAACAAAAAACAGACTAATGCAGTGCTATATATTATTCTATTGACGAAGTTCAAGAATTTGCCTTCACCATCTTCTTCCTGCACCTCCTTGTTCGTGTCCCTAGGATCTCATATTTTTCCTTCTCTTCTGATCAAAACTTCTTCCCAGGTAAGTTCACACAATGTTCTAGTGTGACACCTCTCCCAAAGGTGCATGCTTTGGATGGGTTCTTAAAAAGATTTCCCTACATCATCTTGGGAGAAACACAGACTTTTAGAGAATAAGAGCAATTGGAGTCAGGCACTGATTTCTAAGAGTTGGAGAAGACAGGGGTGCTGAAATCTTGGTCCCGTCAATCCCCACCTGGGCAACCTTATGATGTTACTTAACACCTTTGAACTTCAAATTTCGCATTGACAAAAGTATGCATCTCAGTGGTAAAGAGATTAAATGAGAGTATGCTTATAAAGTGTTAGAGCCAGTGTCTCGTGTCCAGACATCCAGTCAGTTAAAATAAATCACAACAATCACTCTCTCTGATCACTCCAGTCTCCAAAGTGTCATAGCTACATGGGCATCAGGCACCCACAGTAAATGGGATAAGAAGGCTCTTTGGAGTAAAGGTGATAGGACTACACAGCCCATCTCCTAAGTTCACATCCTTTCTCTTTATTGCTCCTTCCTGTCCTCAACCTCAGTGGCAGGACTATGAAGTGCAGAGCAGAAAGAAAATGTTGAACCTCTTATAAAAACTATCCAGAATTTCAAAATATTTCACAATAATAGCATCTACCTTGCCAAGGGCTCTTCTGTTTGCACAGCCTGATAGAAGGCATGGGATTGGGTTCCAGCCTGTGCTGTCAGAAATTCAGGCCTGGGGGATTCTTTCTCACCATCACCACAGGGAAAATTCACTCAAAAATGTAGCCTTGGGCCACTTATTTGCGTCTAAGCCTGTCATCTCTAGATTCAGAATAAGAAGCACATTTCCCTCATGACAAATCATCAGTAAACAAAGGAGAGGTGGGAGAACCAGGGCGATATGACAGGACCCTGATCAGATCTCAATGGCAAAGTGATGCGGTCCCTCCAGCAGGATGGCTTCAAGCTCCGTCATGAATTCTAGCACAACTCTCTCAAGACAGTGGCTGAGAATTCTGAAGCCTAACTTAGACGCTGACATCTTTTGCTGTCCTGCCTGCCTGCAAGTTCCTCTCACTGCACCCTGAACCCACAGTGCAGAGAACCCACTCTTCCCCTTCACCCAAGGTCCCCAGATGGCTTCAGTGACTCGAATGCTGTGGAATGTCTATCACACTGTTCGTACCCTGTGTTGCCGAGTAACTGACAAAGAGTCACGCCACCAAAAGGCCAAGCGAGAAGAGTATCCGCATGCTGTCCATTGCTGTCCTTGCCACATCGCCTCAAAGGGTCTGCTCAGGCCAGGCCTGGACGTGTCTGGAAAAGCTTGAGCTAGGTGGCCACGGAGTGTCCCTTAGAGGTCACATGGCAGCGGACAAACAACAGGAGTCTGAAACTCAGGATCTCCAAGAGGTTCGGTTTCAGGGTACCAGAAACTGGGCCAACTATGCAGCTTGCTCCTAATATTCATGCCATCTTTGTAGGCTCTTGTTTTAAAGCATACCTCAGGATATCCTCTGTCTTAATCCATTTTGTGCTGCTGCAACAAAAGATCCCAAACCGAATAACTTGTAATGAAAAGAAATTTATATCCTCATCGCACTAAGGCTGGGATGTTGAAGACTAGCACACTGGCAGGTTGGGTAGTCTATAGAGGCCTGCATTCTCAGAGGGTGTGAACACGGAGTTCCCATATGGCAGAAGGCGGAACGGCAAGCTTGTGAGGGTGCATGGAGCTTCTTTTATAATGGCCTTAATGCCTTTTACAAGAGGGGAGTCCTTACAGCCTAATCACCTCTTAAAGATCCCATCCCTTCATATCGTTATCACACTGGCAATGCCAGAAGTCTGGAGAGGACAGACTCCAACCGCGGGGGCTCCAACCTCCACTTTAGCTCCATCTCATCCAAGAATGGAGTCTTTGAACGTCTGACCCTCTCATCACACCACTCAACTTTCAGGACGTGGAGGAGTGTGAACGGCACAAACTGATGACAAAGGAACCTCACAAAGACAGCAGCCACAAATGGCTCACAGACAGGTCCTGCTCTCAGATGTCTGCACTGGGAATCAGATGATTCCCAAAGCTGAAGAGCTTCACAGAACGATGTCAAACTTACAAATACTCCACTGAAAACCTGAGGTCAGAGCCAAGTGATGCGCCGTTCTGATTTCAGTGTGCAAGTGTTTTTTCTGTCCTGAAGAAATAACCAGGCCACAAACAAGAAAGAAGGGAAGTACTATCTACCCATGGAGATGAGCAGTGCCCGAGGCGTATGACCTGACTCAGCTCTCCTCTCAATTCTTTCCCTGGATGTTCTCAAAACTTAGTGCCACTATGTAAGAATCCAACCCAAAGGCCACAGCCAACAGAGCATGGAGGAACAGGGCAAGGAAGTAAACAGTGTTCCCCTGGGTTTCAGAGAGATGTAATTACAGCTCCAGGTAATAAATTGCAAGTCACAAGCATGACATTCTCCCTGTGGAAGCTCTGTTGGTTGTAGAGTCACTGATGCCAGACCAGCCCTGCGGAGTAATTTATCTGAACTTAGGCTTGTCCCAGGTCACCCAGTAGAGCCAGAGCAGAACATCCGCAGAGACAGCAGCCTGACAAAACTACAAAACATAGATAAAATGATTCAGAGGATGGGGCTGGAGGTGCTGTGCAGGCCATGCCCATCAGGTCTTGTCTCCCAGGCTTAAGGTCTTGGGCAAAGACACACATGCCGCATGCACACGTCAGCATGCCACCCACCTCAGAACCACCTTTAATTATCATCTAGAAGCATTCCGCCTGGAAGTGTCCAGTGGCCTTTTATTATTCCTTCTGTTTTTTCCCTTTCTGTGCGATGTAGGAGACTGAAGGCAGAGCCCCCTCCATGCTAAGCAAGGGCTCTGCCATTGCGTTCCAGCCCCAGCTTTACTATTTCTTTAAACCCAAAGAATACCCATTCTGAGAGTGCTAGTTCAGGGTTTAACAAATTTGCCTTTTTCACTTAGAATCCTCTCTGCGTGCAGAGCACTGCCATTTCTAAACCACCATTTTCCCTTGGACTTTGGCTAAATCACTCTGACTTTTGGATCTCTGATTCCTTTATACAAAACCATCCTCTTGGGCTAAGGCTATAATTCATCCTCATGAGGTTCTTATCACTTGCTCTAACTCATTATGGAAGACAGACTTCTTAGGAGACCTTTCCATCCCTGTCCTCCTCCTTAATTAGGTACAGCTAGCACCATGAGGCCAGGCTGCAAAGGTCTTCAAGAGTAGCTCAGTCCAGCCTCTCTCTGAAGCAAAGATGGTGATTTATAACTTTTTGGTCAAACAGTCCTCCTGAGAGATGCCAGAAGTCTGGTAGTGACAGGAATACCACTCCGCTTTGTTATGAAATATAACTATTTCTGAAGTGACTCCTTTTTTATTCAACTACTTCTATTTCCTTCCAGTTTTCTCTAACTGGTAGAAGCTTCCAAGTACCTTACTTTCTCCCAACCTAGAAGACTACTTCTGTGGTCTTTTGCTATGGACAAGAACTTAAAAAGTAAATAAACTCTGCTTCTGATAATTATCAGATCTGCAAAAATATATTTGAAATATTTTTTATTCACCTGAAAATAATGTATTGGACTTTCATCAAATATGGAAGACATATGTGGATTAAACTATCTTCCAATATCAGCCATGAAAGCAAGATTTTCAGCTTTGATAACAGTAACCCGAACAGAATGCCAGATCTCAGAGCAATCAGACTCGGCGACAAAAGGCGGGTGTCATGGTTGATTGAGAAAGACAGGCCTTCCATGGCCTGGACACAGAAGCGTGGACAAGAGATTTCAGAAATGAAAGCAGATTGAAAATCACCAGGGCAACATTCCAAACTGCTGGCATTGATTTGTAATTAAGTTCTTTTGAAATTGCTTTGTATGTGGGCAGCTCTGCATTCCAGAGAGAGGGGCAATCACGATTTTTTAATGATGCCTAATGATTTTTCTCAGGGGTCAGCTAGTAACAGAACACATGTGGAAATGCTCCATAAACTGTAAAGCTCTATACAATCTGACGTACATCGTTATTATATTTCGAGCTCCTACTGAGCATGCTCACTGTATGCTTATTATTACACTGATTAGCAGCTGAAGGTCCTGGACATTTTTTTGTATTGTATATAAGTGGGTTAAAAAAAAAAAAAACCTCACACCAAAAGCTTGATCTTGTAAATGATTTCTTTACCTGGCTCTAGGTATATTAAAAGATGATGCTGCATTAAAACTGAATGAATTTATGGCTTACATATAAAGCAGAAAAAATCTTAAGGCAGGAAAGTGCCCCAAGAGAACAGGCATAAAGAACAGCAGCAGAATTTTCTATATAACTACAGAGATTCTGGTTGCCTGTAGGCCCACGAGTTGGTTTCATAACAAAAGAGGGAATTGGGCTGGATGGACGTAGCTATATTTCTTGGCAACCTGAAGGAAATTTTATCCAGAAACCAGGGGAGGGGGAGGTAGAAGGTCTGAAGGCATCACTTTTCCCACTGGTTGATTTTTGAAGCAGTAACAGTGTATACATTAATACAAAGGTACTAAGGAGCCTTCCAAGAAACTGAACATGGCTCTTGTCTTCTAAAAGGAGAAACAATAAAGCTGGCTCATCTGTCTCCATGTCACATGGCCTGTCTTTCTGTGAAGCAGAGTTTGGTGGTTAAATGACAGATTTTAGGATTCAGATTCATGTGGTTTGGATCCTGGCTCTGCTACTTGCTATCAGTGCAAGCACCGTCAGGTACTTACTCAACTATACCACCCTTTCCTCATCTCCTAGGAGTTGGTATCTTCCCAAGGAAAAAGAATCAGGATGAGTCAAGTTTCTCATTGAGGGCCCCAAGCCTATACAACCCCTGGTCCTTGCTGGTCTTGGTCCTGAGACTGAAGCCCAATTCCTAGAAGCTCCTGTGAGAACCCCTCCTGCGAGGGGTTCAGAGTTTGATACTGACATTTTGTTCAACGTTTAAAAAGTGAGACCAAGGAGCGCGACCTTCTGCCATTGCTGTGAAAGGGCCAGCTCAATAACTGTGGTTTCCAAGAGGAAGTAAGATGATTCTGAAAAACAAAAACCCACGCTCTCCTGTCACTCACTTAAATGGAGCCACTGAGTCGTCTGACAGCCTTAAGCGGCCAGAATCCACCTGGACACCCTTTCTCCGACCCCCCCACTCCTCCGGGTCCCCACGGTGCCCACCTTCTATGAAGTCAGAGGCCGTGTAGGGACGCTGGCGCAGGCCGCTCTCCGACGGGCTGTTCAGGGTCTCCAAGGCTGACTCGATGGCTTCCACCAGCTCGTCGCGCTTGTCCTTCCTGACCGGCTTCTCCTCCGGGTGGCGAGTCAGGCCTGTCTCCAGCTGGTACACCTTCTGCAGGGTAAAGCTGTCGAAGGGCACCGCTGCATACTCGGTGGCCAGCTTGACCCCTGCGTGCACCTCGGCCTTGTCTACCTGCGCACGCAGGAAAGCCAGTAGGTCGGCCTGCGCCTGGGCTCTGGGCACGGGGCCCCTGCCCGCCGCCTCACTGGCCTGGTCCTGGGCCCCACGCAGCTGTTCGCTGCGGCCCTGCAGCTCCTCTTTGAGCTGTGCGATCTGGCGCTTGAGGCTGCTCACGTAGTTGCGGTGCTGCTCCTCGCGCTCCTGCAGGGCGGCCTGGTAGCCCTCTTTCCCAGTGGGGCCGTTGGCCCTGGGCAGCCCCAGCTGCTCCTCGTCGCCTTTGGGGGTGCAGGCCAGCATGTAGAGCACGGAGACGGCACAGCAGAGCAGCACGAGCAGGACCACCACGCGGGAAATCCACCCCAGTAGCCCGCGGCGGACCATCGTCACTCAGGGAAGGTCCACGCGTCCCGCACGCGCCACATCCCAGAGCCTCGGCCCCGCGGAAGGGCTTCTGGGCCTAGACCTCAGGGAGCGCGCACCCGGGGCCCCCTGCGCTGCGCTCCTCCCTTCGGCCCTGGCAGTCCGCAGCCCCCGGAGACAGCTCTCCTGAAGAACGGCCTTCCGGGCAGAAGCAGTGGCTTGGACAGAAGCTCCAAACTCTCCCATCCACTCCCATCGTAGCCTTTCCGAGGCGTCTCGGCGAGGGCTGACCTGGCGGACACAAAGACAGGAACACTTAACGCCATGCCCTCCTTCACGCTGCCAGGCCGTATGTAGCCTGTCGATTTCTCTGCAGTTACAGAAGGCGCCTGAGAAAGATGTCGAAATACTGGTAAATGTAAATCTAGACACAAACGTCACCTCACTGCGATGTGAGTAAAGGATGGAGGGCACAAAACAGTTGGGAGGGAGACAGCCCACCGTGAATAATAATTCTTTAGGGGGAAGGACTGATTTTTCTGCTTCCTTTTTTTTTTTTTCTTTAAATCTTGTACGTTCTCCAGAATGGCACAATTTTGATGATTTAAGAGGGAATAGCAATTCTGGGAGGCTGAAGAAGGAGGATCACAAGTCAAAGCCCAGGCTGGGCAACTCAGTGACTTCACAAGATCCTGTGTCAAAATTTTGTAAAAAGGGCTCGAGATGGAGCTCAGTGTGAGGATCCCGGGTCAGTGGAGGGGGCGGGGGTAAAACCTGAATGACACTGAAGTCGCAGGCAGGGCACTGCCACCCGCGCGGGGAGGAGGGTGTGATCGGGTCCCGAGTTTACTGGGGCTTCATCCAGGGCCATCCCGACAGCAGTCAGAGGTCTCGAGCTTTTCTATGCCCACGTGAGGAAGCCCCCGGGAACCCCATGTATAGCAGGAGGTCCAGTCGCTCCCCTGGACTCTCTAGTCTGCCACAGCCTGGGAAGGTGAGTTCACCACTGCAAGGGACGAGCTTGGGGGGGGATGGAAATACTGTCTTCTCTGGTCTCCAACCCCAGGCACATCTCTGCTCCAGCCCTGCCAGGAGCTCGGCTGCGACTGCTGCACGGTGATCCTCAAGCAGGTCACACACTGCACCGGCTCCAAAGTCCCTGTGACGCATGAGCGGCCTGCAGCACAGGCAGTCCCCATCTCCAAGAGCCGCCTCTTCCGTCCACCACGGACCATGTCTCCACAGCACTCTTTCCCCCTTCCTCCCAGGGATCTCCCTTTGAACCCTCCTCTTACATCTCCCCCTACTCATCTTAGCCGAAATAAAAACAGATTAAAGAAAGATTTTTATTCAGGAGCACTTTCATAATACCCCTCTGGATACATGTTTCCTTATCACTTCTCTTAAAAACAAGCTCTTGAGGATATGCATGCTTTGTTGTTTAATGAAAATATGACACTTTTAATAAGCCCCATGATGACTGAATAATTCTTCAAATAGCCTTCACCCGCCCCAGATTCTGGGCCAACAATCATCCCATTTCCTGGCGTTCTGTCCCAATTACTGCTGGGAGGAAGGAAGCCCAGTCGATGCAGTGCCTCCAGGACCTCTGGAGGAGACAGACAGGTGCCACTGCCATTCCTCTGATGCCAAAGACAAGGTAATGCTGCCAGGCTCACTGACTTGTTCCGAATGTCCCCTCTGGAAACTGTCCACACACAGGGCCTCCTCACTCATCACCCAGGAGAGGGGCCACCGAACAGCCCCACCCCACCACTGACACACTCCACTTCGCCATCTTCCTTAAAAACTCAACACATAAACATCTTCTCTCTAATATTTTGTCTAGTATTTCTTCTGGCCTGAGGAGTCTCTTTACTATAATTTGGAACAATACACAGTTATTAGTGCTGAATTTAAAGTGCATGTTTAGCCCTGGAAGCCTTTTCTATCTGATGAAAATCTTGGGATTTGTATAATTACTATAATTCTGTGATTAAAATATCTCAGCTTTGGTGTTCAGGCACCTTGCTGTTTTTAATGAAATCTCTCAGATGAACTCATTATATCCAAGTATTAAATTACCAGTGAAGACATGTTATCAAGTTATTCTGCCACTTTAAAGGCTTTTGCTTTAAATATGTTGTTATTAAAGACAAAATAAGCAAATCAAAAAACAAAACAAAAACAGAAAAAATGTGATGGAAATAAAAAAGGGAAACAAAGTATATAATATCACATCTACCAGCAATCAATACCACATACCACAGTGCCAGGTGTGGTGGCTCACGCCTGTAATTGTAGCACTCGGGAGGCAGAGACAGGAGGATTGCTGAATTCAAGGCTTGCCTGGGCTACATAGTGAGCTCAGAGCCAGCCTGAACTACAAAGTGAGACCCTGTCTCAAAAAAAAAAAATAGACCATATTTGTTATACTGTGGAAGTTTAAGATATGCAATCTTTTTAACAGAATTTTTACTGTAATAATCATTACATTTGCATGATAGATTGAAATCATGTTGGTTATCAAAATCTATATTATTAAAGCTATGGTTAAAGAAACATAAAACTGTAGAATATAATATTTTTCTATAAGTATCTTCAAATTCTAGTTTCACTTTTGAAGTTCACTAGTATAAGATGTGAACTTACTTGGTATTCTAGTATTTGGAGAAAAGTAAAATCTCTGATTTTTAGGAAAAATCTACTTTTTTAAAAGAATAAAAATCATAAACTGCTACCAAAGAAACAGTGGTGATTTTTTTCCTTTTAAAGCTCTGTAGTGATAATATACGCAAAAAACTCTGTGTCCACTAACAAACAAAATGTGTCTTAATCATTTCCGCAGTCTAATCCACAATCAAACATAGTTACCAGCTACAGTGTAGACAACAGAGGTTAATATCAGGTGCAGAAATGGCTGCTTGCTGAAACCAGCAGGGCCAACCCTTGCTAGTCTCGCTTCTATGGAGACAACAAGTTTCTCACTTGGTAGCACAGAATGCTGTTCTTGGGGTGGGGGGCTTACCAGCTCTGCCACCTTCACAAAAGACATTTTGAGGAGACGTAACTCGGCCCATGGGCAGCTGAGCTGTGAAGGCCCTGAGTAATCTAGTCTCCCTGTTAGGCAGAGAGCTTGGGAGAATTAGAACTAACATTTATAAAGTATTTATCGACTTACATATGGAGAAAACCATGTAATTACTAAGCACTGCTACATCAGAGATGACAGTAAAAATATAGCTTTATGTGATCATCCCAGCACAGCATTACTATTTTAAAAACTTAGACAAGGCAGTTAGGCTTTTAGACTAGCTCAGTCTCATAGGGCCGTTGGGGACCAGGGAAGGAGCAGAGAGGAAGAGAAAGGCTTGTCAATCACCCATCTGGAGAAGGGAAATGCATGCTTTCGGTTTTTAATTGCACAGAATCCTGATCTTATTCATTTTCTTGCCACTTACATTCCCCCCCCCCGTCTGTCCTTCCTGATAGCTTTGCGTGGCGCTCTCCTGCACCCAGACAGACCCCAGGGGAAGGTGTTGTGATGCAGTGTGTCGGGAGCGCTGGATTTACTGAGGTGGTTGGAGGGGATGGGCTTTACCGCCATTCTTTTTTTTTTAATTGAATTCTTTATTGGTACAATTTATATACATCTCACAATCACATATAACATTGGGGAATTTGTACCAGTATATGACACAAGTTAGTTCTCATTTTTACCCATATCCCTACCCACCCATACCTCCCCACCCACTTTATACATATTCTTTTATTTTCTTTCTGAATCATATTTATTCCTTCCCCTCATTACATTCCCACACCAAATTTCCTATGGAAATTTCCCACTCTATAAAAGCTGTCATACTTTCTAGAGCTCATTTCCATCTATAGGTGTTCATGTCAAAGAGAAGATCTGGAATTTGCCTATCTGTGATCTATTTATTTCACTTATTAGTATATCCTCCAGGTGTCTCCATTTGCACCTAAATGCATCAATCTTGTCATTCTTTATGGCAGAATAGTACTCCATTTTAGAAAAAAAAAACCCACATCTTCTTTATCCAGTCTCCAGTTGATGGGCATTTGGGTTGTTTCCAAGATTGAGCTGTCATGAACTGAGCTACTATGAACAAGGGTATACATCTGTCTTTCCAATGTGATTTTTAAAATTCTTTTGGGTATATTCCTAGCAGGGGGATAGCAGGGTCAAATGGGACCCCTAGTCCTACTTTTCTGAGAAATCTCCACACAGATCTCCACAATGGTTGCATGAGTCTACAATCCCACCAACAGTGGAGAAGGGTTTCCCTCTCCCCACAGCCTCGCCAGTATTTATTGTTAATGATTTTGTGATAGCAGCCATTCTTCATGGAGTGAGATGAAATTTCAGTGTTGTTTTCATTTGCATCTCTTGAATGACCAGTGATGTTGAACATGTCTTCATATGCTTCTTGGCTACTTTGACTTCTGCCTCTGAGAAGTGTTTATTCATTTCAGATGCCCATTTTTGAGGCCACCTTATCTTTGACAAAGGAGGCAAACATCCCCAATGGAAGAAAGACAGCCTCTTTACTGCCGTTCTTACCAAGACGTCTGCACATCCATGGCGGAGGCACAAGCAGAGCACTGATGTCTGGTGCTCTTCGGTGTCAGCTCACTGAAGCAGGCCTCGCCTCACCCCAGAAAAGCACTCTCAGTGCAGACCTGGTCCCATCATCCTTGCACCAGAATAGTCCAAGTGGTGTTTTGGCTGCTATGTATAAACAGGAGGTTGCTTAAAGGAGCCATTGCCTTTCCAGAGCACTTAAGGCAAGAATCTGGGGGACACGGTGTGCCTATGTCAAGCAAAGGAGTGGGTTTCTCAAGAGTCTGAGTGGAAGTTAATAAAGACTCAAAGTCCACCCGACAAGGGGACATCCACAGAGTCCTCAAGCCTCGGTAAAACAGGGACATGAGCCAACAAGTGGGTGGAATCACAGCCCCACCCATCCGGGATTCTGTCTTTCATCAGACATAGAACAAACAGGAATGAAGTAGCTATTGTGTTCATATGAAATTACAGAAGAAGAGAAAGGGAACCAAGGATGAATTCCATCATTAGTAAGCTGATAAAATTGTAGAGAAACTCGGGTATTCTCAAAGAGCTATAATTTGAACCCCAAAACAATGAAATGACAGTAATACATATAAAGTGTCATCAATATCAAGTGTGGATACCGTGTTCTCACCTACCTTTGGGTGAGCAATGGGTGAGGTAGGAGAAGAAAAAGAAATGTCTAAATAATGTCTTAAAAAGAAATGTCTAAATAAATAAAATTTCAAAAACAAACATATTAAAATACATGTTATCCATCATTCAATTTTGCTAATGTATCCAAACGGCCACCGTTACTGTGGGAGCTCCTCAGAGCTGATACCGGCATGGGACTGAGTTTGCTCGAAGAGCCACAACTCACCCCACATGTGCTCGGTAGTAGCAGGATTTCTGAGTAAGTCAAAAATCGCTACTGGGCCTGGTTCTAAGCATTTCCCTCTTCAGATCTCCGTGGGTATTTTGCTCACAAGCATTGCATGCTCTGGTGGCCTACTAGATTATCCACCAGGAACTCATAAATTATGAGAGACTCCAGGAGGATCCTGCTGGTGACATGTCGTCAGGGTCAGCAGCAGGCAGAGGCGACTGTGGCTTCATGGTGAGAGCGGGTGTGGCAGCACTGTGCACCACAGGACAGGCCTTGTGAGTGATAAAGGACACCATTCAAGGAGCAGCAATAAATTCTAGAAGGCTTATTCACCCCGATGCAGTCACAGCCAAGCAGGCTGGTGGAGCACAGAAGCAAGCAGTGTATCCTGGGTCAGGAAGTGGCTGACCAAAGCCTTAACACCGCCGTGTGAGTTGGCTCTGCTTTGGCACCTACAGGCAGCTCTTTGATAGCAAGGAAGCAAAGGAACTTTAGTCCAAGGATTAGCTGTACCTGGAGAACACACACTGCGGTCACATCCCATGGATAAACACACCATCCTCTGTGTGTGTGTGTTTAATGGATAGCATGCAAGGATTCTTACTCAGAGGGTTTCCGAATGTGCTCTAAATGGATATCAATCAACACTGTGAGCTTTTTTGGAACATATGTTTTCATTTAGAATTCCCTCTACTTCAGTTTAATTCCTGTATTGGGGGTGGCAGCCAGCTTCCAAGATGTCCTCAGTGAGCCTGTTACCTGCTTTTCATACCACTGTATGATTGTTTCACATGGACCAGGGTCCCAACGCAAGGGATTAATAACATACGCCACTCTCAGCCAGGCGTGGTGGCTCACGCCTGTAATCCCAGTACTTGGGAGGCAGAGACAAGGGGATTGCTGAGTTCGAGGCTTACCTGGGCTACATAGTGAGCTCAGGGCCAGCGTGAACTACAAAGCGAGACCCTGTCTCAAAAAAAAAAAAAACAACAAAAAAAAAACATACGCCACTCTGTCCTGTGCACAGTTAGGTGATAATAGGCTGCTGCTTATGCCCTGGCTGGGCCTCCATCACCCCCAGGAAGACACCATATTGTCAGGAGCTCCATGGAGAGGCCCATGCGGGAGGAATGTGCAGCAGGAAATGGAGGCAGGCTGGTTCACAACCACTGCAGCAAGGTCTGAAGTGGATTCTGCAGCCACAGAAGCCTGAGCTGATGAGGCCGACGGATTGTGGCTGGGAGGGATCCCGAATGGGTCTCCCCTCTGAGCCACTCCTGGGTTTCTGACTCTGACCTCACCGGAAACAATAAATGCTCGTGGTTTTAAGCTCTTACATTAATGGCTTCTGAGACAGTTTCTAACACCCAAAAAGATAACTATAATATAAAGTTACTGACTTCAGAGAGACATAAAATGCTACCATCCGGGCAATACAGCATTTTTCATTTTATTCTGCTGGTTCACCTTATCTCATATGACACAATCATCACAAGGGATCAGAAATATGTCACTCTAATCATATCTCAATCTGCAGGACTGAGACTCAGCACAGTTACATGCTCTTTTTCTTGCCACAAGACTCTGGCAGCAGGACAGGGGCTCTAACCCATCGCTGGCTGAGCCACAGCCCGTGGCTCAAAGCCTCCAAGATGCCCCTCATGAGTGACCCTCGTGGATATGAAACTGCTTTTACTTCTGCCTGAGTCAATGACTTGATGATGTGAGTAAAAATGTCACTAGGTTGTAGGGGATCCCTGGCCCCATGACGAGAGCCAGTGAGAAGAGAGACTTAGCACTTGCTGACCATTCAAGGGGAGGATGCAGAAGCCAACCCAGGCTTCCTGTCCCACCGTCTCTTACCCTTGACTCCTACGCTGCAATACGTCTCAGAGAACTTTTCACAACTCCATGTCCACCTCCACTGCTACCCTAGTCCGCGTCCATCAGTTTTCACCTGGACAGAACACCCACCGCTGGGTATTAGAGGTCTCAAAGTATGTGGGACTTGGGGAGGAGGAATGCATGGTTCACAAAGAAGGGCAAATGCCTCAGTTCTGGGGACACTATTGCAAATCTCATGGGAAGACAGACACACTCTTCCGATGGCTGACAGACCCTGAAGTGGGCATGATGGCTCATCACACACCTCACGTCCACATCAGGGAGGGCTGCTCAGCTATCAGCACTCCCCAGAATGTGCGTCTCTGCATCCCTCTGAGGAACCATCCTCTCCACCTGCCAAGTGCTCTCCTTTCAGGGAGAGGCCCGGAGCTGCTCAGTGTCACTGGGAGTAAATTAAGAGGTGTGTGAGCCACATCCAGTGAGGACGGCTTCACTGGCTGAGTCGCCAATCAAGTCAGAGCGCGGGGCCCGAGTCTCGCTCCAGCCTCCTCAGGCCCTGACGCCAGGTGTTTGGTGTGGACCTGGCTCAGGTCTCTTACCAGAAGGATCTGCCCCTCTGTGCTGCCTTGTCAGTCCCTGCACTTGATGTCAGCTGTCCAGAACATGCTGAATACAAACAGCACATTTCAGACAGTAAATAAGGCTCAAATAAGTACGAAAAAGGCAAAGGCATGCCTTTTAGGGGGGGGGTTTAGAATCTTGTTGAATTATATACTTACAAAACAATATTTCTAAAATAATAAAATATTTTTAAACAACATTTTTTTGCCTGGATGTGCTGTCCTGAGCAACAGGGGACGTTAGGCTCCCAGCCATGGACCCCCGGACCACACCGCAAGGTCCCGCAGGCCGCGCTCCTGCTGAGGTCGAGCCCAGGCCCAGTGCCAGGCTCCTGCCTTGCTCGTCACTGCTAGGGCACCTCAGCCTTGGGGTTCCCCCACTGTCTCCATTCAGGGTCCCCAAGCAGTGCCAGGTCTCTGGGACCATCTGCTCTCTTTCCTAACTAGCAGGACTCACCCTCAGCTCCAAGGTGCCCCTGAGGGTCTGCTCCGTGGGTTCCCCACAAAGCTAGGCTTGAGAATGTGCTCTCCTGAGACCAGCACAGACATGACCCGGCGGCATGGGCTGACGGTTCCTTGTCAGCCGGGCATTCCCTGGGCCCAGCACCCTGCAGTCCTCAGCACCATGCTGGCCCCCTGGGAGAAGCATTTGGAGTTCATTTTCCCAACTTAGATGGAGGAGAAAGAGAAATACAGCAAAAAGGGAACTGAGGGGAGCTGATGAGAAAGCGAAGGCAGAGATGAATCATAGCTGTGCACACTGAAAGGCCTGGAAACAGGCCCAAGTCTTTGTGCTTTTGGTTCTTAATTTGCTTGTGGCTTTAGGTAGAGAATCTTGAATAGACAAGGCCTTACTGTTGGCGGCTGTCACCTCCAGCCCCACCCTCACCACTTCCACTGCAGAGAGAAGGGTATGTGCAGCCCAAGTCACCACTCAAGCCACCCGGGTAGAAGTGGTAGCTTTGTCCCAGCGGTGAGGTGGCTCCAGAAGCAGGGCCAGGTCAACACCGAAGCCTCACACAGGGACTGAACACTTGCTGTCTCTCCGGCAGACCTGAGGTCTCTTGAATGTCGAGGGCGGCCCCCTGGCCTACGAAATGAGAATCCTTTAAATCAGGCCTCTTACACCCTCCTGCTATAATTACAACCACTTAGCGAATATTTGCACTGGGCCAGATATCAGAGTGAGCATTTCATAAACATTATCTCATTGAATCCACGAAACAATCCTGTGAGCTAAGTCTTATTATCTGCATGAAAGATAAGGAAATTGAGGCTTATGGCAGTAGGGCGACTTTCCCAGGGTGTGCAGCAGGCAGGCTGCCAGGCACAGCTCTGAGCCCAGCCTCAGCTGACTTTAAACTCCTTTTACCCATGAGGCTACACTGCCCAGCAGCCTTTGGAACCCCGACTGCCTGCGGAGGCTGTTCCTCCTTCTGCCCCAGCCTACCCAGCTCTCCTTGTTTCTGAGCTTAGCGTAAGTCTTCTCCTGGCCCTCAAATGTGATGTGCTCTGTTTCTCTAGCTGTCATTGTTATGCAGCCCTGTTGGGCATGATTTGCATTTTCACATCTGCCATGGGCTATGCAAATGCATACTGAAGTAACTCCTGTCCTGCTCTTCCCAGTGAGTATTGCTCTGTCCCCACACCTGGGGCCAGTACACAACATGTCTGCAACATTCAAGTGCTTCTGAGCAGAAGCCATGCTCTTCCGGTCACGCATCAGCCTTAAGACATCTCAATTAAAGGCACTCTGGCAAGTGAAATTTTTAATTAACTGAGAGATGTTCTTATTTGAAAAGAGAAAAAAGAACAGCTCTGGGTTGGTCAAAATAATGGCTGGTATTGCTAAGAAGTCTTTTCCTACTGCAGGGTTCCCTTCTTTTCTCTAGAGTACTATGAAACAGACACCCACAGTGGCACCCTGGCACTGTGTCAGAGCATCACCTTCCCACGTGGCCCAAGACAGCCTGGACCGGAGGCATCTTGGGGAGGCCTAGGGGAGCTTGAGTCCTGAGGTCACCTGCACAGCTTCAAGGGAAAAGCCTGCTGTTAATTAATGAGGAGGGGACTAATTAATTACACGTGAACAGGGCTCCGCAGCCAAGTTCCTGCTAGCTGAGCAATAAGTCAAGGCCCCGAACAGATCATAGGCTGAGCCGCTGTGTGGGAAGAACTGCAAGGGGAGGTCAGAAGTGTGAATCACACCACGTGCACTACAAAGGCTATGGGGTGGGGTGGGGGGGCTCCCAGCCTCATGGACAGTGGAAATCAGCACGGAAGAGGCAGAGCAGAGCGTGTGCTGTCACCACCCTGAAAACAAGATCCATGCACAGTACTAGGGAGGAGAAGGACTGGGGGTGGGGGTGAGAAAGAGTGTTCACCAAAGGCCTCTACCACGGACCTGCCCACGATTCGGAGCATTTTTCAGACAAGGATCTCCCAGGTCAGAGCAGTTTGGAAAGCCCAATGTACTATCCGATAAAGGGAAAAGCGCTCAGTGTGAGGCAAAGCAAGTGACCCACGACCCTCTGGGGTGCCACACAGGATGGCAGGAGGTGACTGGGCCTCGCACTGCTGCCAGTGTCACTTCAATCTCCTGAGAACCCACATCCTGGAGACTAGGCATCTGGGGCTCAGAGGGGCTGGGTCACTCGCTACTGTAGTTTAGGTCTGACATGTCCCCAAGGCCTGTGCGCTACAGGCTCGGTCCTCAGTTTGGCACCACTGAGAGCTGGTGGACCCTTTAACACATAAGGTTAAGGGCTACAAGGTCTCCAGCTCACTGGGGTGGGCCCTTGAGGGGGACTGTGAGACCCTGGCCCTCGGCTTCCTTCTCTCTCTCTGTCTCCCGGCCATAACGCGAGTGGTTTTGCTTCGCCACCTGCTACGGCCATGATGACTGCCTCACCATAGGCCCAAAGGCTCATGGTCTGAAACCTCCACAGCTGACTCCAGATTTATCTTCTCTTTGTGTAAGTTGTCCTGGGTGTCTGCTGTTGTGGTAGAAAGATGACTGACACACTTGCCCAGACAGGTAGCAGCCCCCACTTCCTGAAAGACACCACAAAGGCTTTCCTGACTTAGCTTCACATCTCAGAGAGCACACAGAGCTACTCAGCATATCCTGATTTCATCGGAAAGACTGAAGCAAAAGGTAGTGCTTCCAAGGAGGGCAAAAGAGAAGGGGCAGAAAGCTAGAGTCCATGGGGCCAGCAAGACTGAACATGGGACAACAGCCTTTCGGGACAACCTACAGGTAGCAGCCTAGAAAGGGAAAATGCACCTTGACTTCAAGGCAGAGGTAAGGTGTGATGGGATGTGTCTTTGCCCCCAACTCAGGCTCCCTGAGATGCTGATGGTGAAGTCAATGATAAACTAAGGAACAAAGCCTATTTGACTAGCTCAGTCCCCTGCACCTTCCTAAAGGCTGAGATGTGCTCCTTCTCCGGGTGTGGCATTCTGACCTCCTACTGCCAGTGCCACGCACTGCCCACCATGTGGGGGAGCCTACTGGACCCCACGAAAGAAGATTGGTCACCATGGACTTGGCCCCACTGGGACACCCCATAGGATGGCCATCTGGAGCATCCTGAGGGCAGCGATGCCCACATGGTGAGACCTTGGCTGAGTTTTGCTGGCAGCTTGCAGGGTTTTAAGAATGAAATTGCTACTCTTATTCAAGAGAAAATAAACAGTCTAATCCTTCCAGTTGTCCTTGTCCTGTTTCACAAGCAATGCATTTACCAGCAGACAGAAAGTGCTTATTCTGTAACTGGAATTATTGTGCCAAATAATTTTTTTAAAAATGAGGTTACTATAGCCTTCTCTTTTTGTACCATTTCTTCTCTCTTTCTGGCATCTGAGTATGAAACAGAACCAAAAATATAGAAAAGGTTTAGCAAAGAAACCCCAATAACAAATAAATTCATTAGAAGTTGTTATATTTGATAAACTAAAACCCAACACTGAAGACTTTTTCAAGTTTCCAGTACAAGGCCATGGCACGTGGCAAGCACACCTTAGTGTCTTAGCCCTGATATCCCAGTAGGTGCTGATCCGTGTATTCAGGTATCCCTGCTGGGGCTAAAGCAATTATTCATGTATTAACCAAAAACATCTGGAGATGTTACACCCGTAGAGAAAATTATCTTTGATATAGTACAAGCTGTCCTCTCCCCCCCCCCACACATACACACAGAGACAGCACAGAGCACTTACTAACCGAGTTTGTTCTAGAGTTTAATGCTATTTAGTGTTTCACCAGTACATTTTTTCTGCATCACCATGAAAACACTGTATGCTCTTTCTGTGGACTTTACCTTCTGTGTATGTCTAGGACCAACTCAGCCTCCTCCTTCTCTACTGTGTCTCTCCAACAGGCAGGTGCCAATCACATAACCACGGTGCAAAGACATTGAGATGGGTTGAGACTGAGTTCCTTTACAAATGACCCGGCAGCTAGATGACAAAACTGGGTTTCCAGTTTGAGTGGCCTCCGTGACCTGTGATCTTCATCCCTCTGCCACGCTGCATCTCCATCCTTTACCGTGTGTGTCAGCAGAGGTGCGTGTGGCAAAGAGAAGGTGCAGAAAGCTAGGGAGAACCTGGAAGTGGGTGATCCTTGGGTGTAAAGAGACGAAGGGCCGTGGAGGGAGGGCGTGTATAGCAGAGCTCTTATGTCATGGCTGGGAATCCAAGCTTTGTCCCACTGGCAAAGTGAGCCAGAGACCAGTCACAAGAGAAGAGAAGATCCACCAGAATGAGGCTCAGCGTTAGCCTACGTGACTCAGGGAATGGAGCCGCCACTGAAAATGCCATTATGGGGAGGAACTAATGAGAAGGAGCTGTGCGTTTGGGGGCACTCGCCGTGCTGCCCGTAGGAGTGACAGATAGTGGAGAGAGGGCAGGGGTTTGGCAGGAACCTTCTTCTACATTCTTTAAGTTATCTGCCCTGAGAAGCAACACTCTGCCAATCCTGCAGAGATGCCACAGGACGTTCCTGCCAACTTGAGACAGTCTAAAGAACTTGCGCCTCTGGTTTTTGGGATGAGCAGCCAGCCAGAGCCCTGTGCATCCAGGCAGGCACTCTACCCTGAGCCTGTATTGCTTCTTGTTCTAGACATGTAGTTCAGCGTTCAGGAGCACAGGTTCTGGGGCCGGGCCTTTGAGGCTTGTATTGTTTGGAGTCCTCAGCTTTGATCTCCCAAACACAGAGGCATGGAAGTATCCAACTTACAGACTCCTCATGTTAAATAAATACAATAGTTCACATGAAGTACATGGCACACTGCAGAGGACAAAGCTGTGAAACACAAATAGCTCTGTACAACAGCAGAAAGAACCTCCAAGAGATGTTCGTCTTTGGGTGCTTATATGAAATGACAAAGTGCATCAAAAGCAGTCTGTACTAGAACCCAAAACTCAAGACTTCCAGTCTCTTGTCTGTAAACTGTACCCCTAAAACTTTAAACGTAAATCAACTTGTCCCGTCATCTTCACCAATTCCACATCTGTGAAACCAATCAATAATAGACTAAAAATACTGAAAAAAAAAATCTGTATCAGACCTGTATAGACTTTTAAATTTAAAATTTAAATTCCCTAAACAATGCAGTGTAACTATTTACATTGCACTTGCATTACTTGATTTACAGTATAAAGGAAGATATAGACACTGCACTTCAGCACTGTGCCATTTTACATCAAGGACCTGAGCATCTATGGGTTTAGTGCCATGTGAATGCTACAAGGCAACTGTAACAATTTTATATTCTTATCATCTCCCAAAAGTTCAGTTATTAAGTCAAAATGAGAGGAAAGGATAAAAGGGAAGGGGAAGAAGAAGAGAAGGAAAAGAAAAACATAGTGAATCTGGAAGATTTTCCCAAACTACCACTTGCATAGAGAGGTATGTATCTAACGAGGGTCCCTGAGAAATTAAAAAGGCCTGGACACGTGGAGGGCTCATCCCAGGATTCTGACACTGGGGAAGTAGGGCCGGCTCACTGGCTCTCAGGACAGTGGATTTCATGATTGTAGACCTGAGACTCTGCCCCAGAGATCTTAGCAAAAGAACTCTAAGCATAATTCCATTGGGTTCTGCCTTACAAAGTCCCTATTAAAAGGACAGCAGGTACCACTGGTAAGAAATCTAGAGATTTCCTAACATACGTTGAATTAGAACTTTCCGGTAGCTCAAAATGACATGATCCAATACAGCAGTGTTCTAATTCCAAGTGCTATTAGACATATTCCTAGGATTCACAAAACACTTTAAACAACAAAAAAAGATGCTTCCTTGGTACATGTCAAGCCGTCTCTGGTGAGGGGAAGGAGTGCCCTGATCCCCATTTTTGACTGCACATCATTACCTTGATAATGAGCTCACAGCTGCTCAGGATGGCAAAACAAACAAACAAAAAGCCGCCCTCACTCAGAAGCTAAATGGGAATAACATCTTTTCAATTACATATGTGAAAGTGCAGTGATTTCTGAAACTATTGCAACTTCAGTAGAATAATCCCTAAACAACAAAATAATGGGAGCATTCTGTCCCATGCTACAGGGACGTGTACTGATTGCGGCAGGAGGCTGAGGAAGATGAGCAGATGAGAAGTGCTTTACCACACCCAGTGCCTTTACTGGAAAGCTATATGGGATCCCTGTTAAGTACAGGTACCTCGTTCTACCACTATGTTACCATGTAATAACGTTTTGAAGTTTAGTTAATATTACAGTGAGTGTGGTAGTTAATACTGACTGGAGAGCTGCTGAAGGAATTAGTAAAAAACACTT
Organism: Thryonomys swinderianus; assembly: GCA_004025085.1. NCBI lineage: Eukaryota > Metazoa > Chordata > Mammalia > Rodentia > Thryonomyidae > Thryonomys > Thryonomys swinderianus. Next base: position 38,811 of record PVIC010002341.1, on the reverse strand, counting down.
CTGGGTATGTTTGGGTGAGACATGAGGGTGTGACCATAGGACTTTATCTGGTTCCTGAAACTCTCCTCTTTAGTGCTCTTCTTCTGAACTCTCTTCCTGGCCACCATGAAGTGAGCAGCTTCCTACAACATGTCCTTCCACCATAATGTTTCTGCTTCTGAGCCAGACAACTGTGGACTGAACACCCTGAGATCGTGAGCCAAATTATAAGTCTCTTCCTTGAAGTTTCAAATGTCAAGAATTTGGTCCCAGCAATAGGGAAGTTGACTGTACAGCAAATGTGAATTTTATCTATGTAATCATTAAACATGTGTTAAATGGTTATTCTGTGAAAGAGACTAAACTACCATATGGGAAAAAGAGAAGGGTCAAAGTCCCTATCTTCACCAGGGTAATGGGCAGTGGGTGGAACAAGCAGACATACAACTACAACGTCAGGGGAAGGTGAATGATCATTAGTGATATCAACAAAATGCCACCATAGTTCAGGAGAGAGAAAGATTCTTCTGTTTAGAGGAGTTAGATATTTTAGCTGAGCCTTTCAGTAGGTTCATTATTTGTTAGACAGAGATGGACACACTTGAGAGAACACATAAATCACCATGGACATAAAATATGCAACAGACCTAATTAAGTTTCTTCCCATTCTACCCCAAATCCACTGTTAAGAACACATACTTTCTTAAGAAAAAGCAAAGAGCTCTAAAAATTCACCACTAATATTTTTGTAGATTATTTTCCTCTCTATGTCTCTTAGCTTTCACACATTTTTCATATGCTCCAGGTCAATATAAAAATACAGTGGGCTTGTCACTTCTCTTGTTTTTAATTTTTAAAAACTGTTACTTCCTTCTATGTAGGATAAGGAGTTCAGACTTATTTTTTTCTTGAAACCGAGCTAATGGGTCTCAAGATTGATATAAATGCAATTATACCGTGAAGCAGTGAACCTAAGGATGGTTCAGCTTTTAATGAACATTGCTTTATCTCTATTAAGAGCCTTATAATGAGATAATGTTTTCGAGGAGTTTCTGTAGCTATAGAGAGAAAACACCATTGCTTGCCAAAGCACCACAGTTCTTTATTTCCAACTTTCTGGCTCAGTGATCACAAGTGGTATAAGCAAAAAATACAGCAGATTGTACTTTTGTCAAACATCACATGGCCCCAGCTTACAAATCAGACAAAAGATGCTAGAAAGAAGAAGAGACCACCTACTTTGCAGACGGTTGTAAACTAGCACTCGTGCTCCAAGACCACACAAATCTAGATGGAGTGCAAGACACAAACTGACCACACGTCTTCACACTTTAGTGTTGCACATAATTTACAGCTTTGCTATGTCTTTATCTCTAGCAATTCAGAGAAGTAAGCATGAGTCTTTGGTATGGAAACATGGTGTTCTTAGTCAAATTTATTTGCCAGGCCAAGGTCTCCTTCTGGCCCACATAATTTTAGTTCTAAAGCTGCTGGAAAAAAAAAGTGCCTTTTTCCTTTAAATAAAAGTGCAAATGGCTCAGAAAGTTCAAACTAAAATGCTCTCAACGGGTGGCACTTGTAGTGCTTTTATCTTCCTTAGGACTGACACAGAGACCTGGAGAAATGTCAAAGGCATTTGACATTCAGTTTAAGAAAACGAAACTAGAGATGATAAATCGGAAAAAAAATAAATCCTATGTGCATAGGAAATATGGGGAAGTCCATGACCGGCTCTCCCATCACAAGCCACCTGCCCCTCCCTCTCTGCTCCTTTCTCCTCCTGCCTGGTCCCTGCCATGTGCTTCCCAGTTCTCACCTGCAGCCGGGGTATATTCTGAGGGGCCTTCCCACCCCCGGCCCTGCCCAGATAGCCATCCTGACTCTAGGTGGCTACTCTCTGCTGCTCCCTGAGGGAATTCAGCCAGCACCCGTGAAAACTGCTCTCGTGATTATACTGCGTACAGCACTAGGGTGTCAAAACTAGGAATATTACTGTAACATGTATGTATTGTTCCGTTTATCATAATTGTGGGAATGGGGAAACATCAGACCTTTCCAACTTCTTGTGGATCTGTAAGTATTTCCAAATACAAAGTTTAAAAAGGGAAAGGAAAGGGAAGGAAGAGATGTTCAACTACACAAGGCCCAGTACTGTCCAATCCCATCATCCATTCTGCTTCATCCAAACCCACCTGTCTCATAAAACCCAACTAGGTGCAGGGAAAAGAAAACGAATGGAGAGGCAGGAGCCCTGGTTTCTGTCCTAGAGGCCTGCATTTCTTAGAAGGAAAGCATGACCATGGCTTACAAATAAAATGGAAACTGTGTATTTGCCTGATACTGTTAGGAATCACAATCCAGTGTAATCTATTTGAAATGAAAATGTGGCTCTGAGTCTGGCAACTCCAGCACAAAGGCAGAGAGATGGGCCTGTGAAGGAGCCAGCAAGCAGCATCTGGTGAGGCCCTGTATTACCCTGAACTTGGAGGCTGAGACCTGAGTGGCTGAACCTCAACACTTCTGGGGCTGTCGGAGAGCTGCTTGATTCTGGTCTTGCTTTTAGCTCTGTGGTTCGGATACGTCTCCCAACAGTTCATGTGCTAGAATGTTGGTCTCTGTCCTCACAGCACAGAGGCTGCAAGGCCTCCTGGAAGCCCCTCCCTTCAAGAGATATGTGTAGTTCACATCGGAGCAGATTATTTCATGAGAGCAGCTTGTTACAAAAAAGCAAGCCTGGCCCCTCTCAAGCTCTTCTCTCTCTCACTAGACACCTCTCTCCTCCTCTCCGGACACTCCTTCCACATGATGGCATCAGCTATGCTGTGACAGCTAGTGGGCGCTGAGCAGACAGAAGGGAAGGCTGTGGTGTTTGGACTTTTCAGCCATCAGAACAAGGAGCCAATCAAGCATGTCTTCTTCATATGTTACCCTGTGTGTGCTTTTTCTTAAAGCAACATGAAACAGACTAAGACAGTGAGGAAGCCCATTGTTGGCACATCCACGAGTTACATTCCCCCAGTGAGCTGGTGTTGGTTTCCATGCCTCTAAATATGGTCTCTCAGCCTCTCAGTGCTGTTCAGTGCCTTTGTGAAAAAGCTACCTCTGACGCTCTGGAGCTGCCCTGACACTCACAGCAAGGACATCTTATCACATGTTTTAAGTCTGAAAATTTCAACAATCTACTTTTAAGAAGGGTGCAAAGGACACTGATGTCAGATGCCACCAAGAAGCCAAACAGGCTTAGCACAAAAGGATTGTCCACTGATAGAACAAGGAGGACACTGATAACTCAGTAGTTGATGAGTATGAAAGACAGGGGGAGCAAGTGAAAGAGCTAGTGTGAAGGGAATGGAAAAAATGGACATAGACTTTTTGAAGAGAGAGCAGTAGTTGGAAATGTATGAACTGTGATCCATGATCAAAACACAAGTTTAAATTTGAAAAGGTGTTACAGTAAAATATGCATTATAATAACCCCCCTGTAAATATGTCCCCTTGCTCCAGGAGTCCTTTGCTGTGAGTGTCTTTCGAAGCAATGCTGTGGCTTTCTCAGTGTTCCAAATTGATTCAAACTGTTTACTTTTCCAGGTCATTTCGAATGGGAAAGGGCCAGAAATCACACGATGCCAGATTCAATGAGCGAGGAGAATGAGGATATGGTGTGAGGTTTTTACCAATCAGCCATCCTCACTGAGACGTCCCGTGAAAGCAATATTCATCATATTTCTGGCCATGCCTACCGAAGGCATTCATAAAAGAGGACTTCCAGAACTGTCCCAGAAAGTGGTAAGAATGATGGAATAAGTGTGCTCAACATGACGGAAGTATTTTTAGGGGTTTGTAGATGGCAATGTGCCTTTCTTGTAGTGAGTGTTTACAATTTAAAAATCAGCTGTATGTAATCCCAGCACTTAGGAGGCAGAGGCAGGAGGATTGCTGAGTTTGAGGCTTGCCTGGGCTACATAGTGAGCTCAGAGCCAGCCTGAACTACAAATGAGACCCTGTCTCCAAAATAAATAAATACATAAATAAATAAATATCTGCTGTATATTTTGACCACTCCTTGTATGTAACAGTCAAAGTGCATCACAGCTGTGCAGTGGTCTCAGCCACTGGAGCTGTCTGTCCCGCTGCTGATGCCCTGAGTCCTGCTCACGCTCACTGGCAAGTGGGTGGAAGGTAAATCTCTTTCTGTTTCATTTGACATTAAGTTTAGAGCTTATTTTAATTGATCATACCACAACCTGTTCTTCATTAAGTGTCTAGAGTTGGGAAGAATGACAAACAAAAGGAAAGATGGTGCTACTCTACTAAAACCCCAAATATGCCTACATAAACACACTGGTGTGTACACGCATATATCATTTCATATCTGCAACTTTCCTCAGTGAGATAAATAGTAAACTCTGCATTTACGATTCAGTCTCTAAATTTATAAGCCACAGCCCTGATAGGTAAGCTTTGCCGACCATGAAGTTGCTCAACTCTTGCTTCCGAAAAAACATGGAATTAACAGCTAAGCAAGGCAGTCCTCTGCGAATTTAGCAAGACTCGCTGTCTCCCTCACATCACCACCTTTCTAGTGAGGGGGTGACTGGGGAGGAGAAAGGGGTCACACAAAATGGGAAAGACAAGGAGCAATTTTGTTCCAAGCAAACGTTTCGCTGCAACCCGGAAGCTGTGGACGTATCGCTTCCAGCACAGCTGCGCTGAGGCTGCCACCACTGTCTCTACCTCTCCCCAGTCCCCCTCTCAGGGGAGCCGGGACCGGCTGATTCGCAGGCACAGACCCTCAGCCTGAGCTGCAGAGAAATGGAATCACTGATTACTTGTTAAAGCTGCCATTTCCTCTTGCATAAAAACAGGACAAATTTAAAGTGTAAAACCCTAGATGAACTCCAAGAGGTTCAAAGTTCTTCATAGACAGGACTGTTCTTTAAATGCTTACATTTCACTGGCGAAGGTAGACAGCTGTCATTACTATTTTAGAGGTGGAAAGACTTAAGCCCCCAAGCCTCTGTCTTTATAGCCCAGTGTGAAATAATTAATCTGCCACCCAGAATTTTCTTCCCTACGTATAATTTTAAAAGTAAATGTAGGTCAGACAAAAAGGACCTACATTTTGCCATATTGGTCAATGCATCCTGCATGGGTAAGACGC
>PVIC010002341.1:18671-28671 GCA_004025085.1 Thryonomys swinderianus | reverse complement strand
CACAAACAAAAAAAACAATAAAATAAAATAAAATAAAATAAAATAAAATAAAATAAAATAAAATAAAATAAAGGCCTTAAAGTCTCATATCTTATACAAAATTTAACTGATATGAGTCACAGATTTAAATGGAAGATGCTAAACCTATGTTTCTAAACATTGTCCTAGGTTTAGAAAACACAGAGGAAATCCTTAGGGATCTAAGTATATGGACAAAGCATTCTTCAGCATGGCTGCAAAAGCAGGATCAAGGAAAGGAAAACCTGGTTAATGAGACTTCATCAAAATGAAAACTTCCTGTATAAAAGGCGTTGAAGAAAATGAAGTGATAAGCTAACAACTAATGAAAGTGCTGTTAAATCACACACACGACACAGGACAAGCACCTAGCATCCAGAATATATAGAGAACCCTGAGAACTCCGGGAATAGCCCATACACACAATATAAGTAGAAAATGGGCAAAAACTATGAACAGATACTTCACTACCTTGGAAAATAGGCAAGGCAGTAATACAGCAAAAGGTAAAGACACTGATTTAAATATCATGCAACATGAACAGGTATTGAAACATCTCCTGGCACTCCATAAATGAGAATAATTTTCATGTTTTTATTGCCAGTTTAAAAATAAATTTAAAAAATACACATGATGGTGATTTTAATGAGGACGTGGCAGTGGATGGGGACAGAAATGAGTTCTATGATGGATGCAAGGTTGAGGGGCAGGAGAATCTGAACGGGAAAATGAAGAGAGTCACATAAGCCCCTAGGCGTACTGCAAGTTTACTTCCTGGGCCCGAGCGGACTGGAGGAGGCACAGGCCTGGGACACCAGTAAGCCGTGCTGTGTGTGTGACAAGCGGGGATGACACTGAGCCCATCAGGGAAACGGCAGAACTTAGATGACCTCGCAGTCAGCGCTGTACGTGTTTTCCAATCTGTCCCCTGGTCACCTGGATGTCCTTGTGTGGTGATGTCTCTGAAGCCACTGAGTGCACCAGGCTCCCCCTCCAGGCTGGTATGGACCTCTTCTCTGCACTTGGAAGCTCTTCCTGGGGTTCTGGTTGCTCCGCCTCCTTCTCCTCTGTCAGGTCTAAGCCCAAGAGTTTTCTCCTTAAACACTCTGTGATGGTCATGAGTCAGTCCAAACAATCACTCACTGTTTCAATTTCTTTCTTTTCCTGAATTAATTCTTAACTATGTATATTCAATTATGTACAACATGATGTCTTAAAACACATTTGTAGTGAAGTAACTACAACAACCAAACAGATGAATATACTTCATGTACATATCAAGTTTTTTGTGTGTATGGTAAAAGTAACTGAAATTGCCTTAGCAAATGTTCAGGTAACAGAAATAATATTATTAATTATAGTCCTCATGCACGTGAGATCTTTAGGTTTATTTATCTGACACAACCACAGGTTTGTACTTATGACCTTTACAGAGAAAACTGTCCCAAATTACCTCATTTTTTTTCTTTGTTGTCTGCCTTATGCTCTGCCATAACTTTGGAGCTTAGAATTAGCCTTGATACATGCAAATCACTGAGCAAATACTTTTTGATTGAAAGAGAAAGAGGAACAGAATAAATTGAAACCAGATTTCTATAGCACAACCACTAGGAGGGCTAGTAAGTAAAAGATATCCTCTTAATGCCGTATGACACAATGCAGACAAGACCGTCCTGTAGTTTTATGCCCTCCGGGAACAGGCAGCCACAGTCCTCCTGAAACTCCACACTAGGCTGGCCACACCCACGGTGGGCAGAGCTCTGCGACACGGAGTCGCTGTCCTCAGGGAGAAGACGGGAAGACCTGAATCCAGAAAACAATGGCTGAGGACTGTGCAGACTGGAGCTGAGCCCCTGCACTCCTACACCCTGTGGGGGATTGAGGATGTCTAGGGCTTGAGACCACAGAAGTCCAGTGAGATGTCCTTGGGGGAGGGAGGGAGGGAGGGGAGGGACCTATGAGCAGGTGGCCTACAAGAGTGGGGCGAGTGGCTGACCAGCAGCGTCCTCCCTTTGCAATACAGGCACATTGCAAGAGTCAGCCGACTGAGGGGCAGAAGTTACAGAGACAAACTGGTTATCGGGACCACAGAACACTGAAGATCACCAGCTCCGATGCTGTATCGCACCTCCGCAGTTGTCCCAATCCTCATAAATGATTGCTTCAGGTTCCCATGAGACTCCTGCCTTCTGTGTGCATCCGTATGGTAGCCAAACTCCGCACATTATTTGGGCATTTATCCCTTGCTGTCCAAGTACTATAACACCTGAAATACGCCATCAGAAAAACGGTGTCCCATCTAGTTAACTGCCGTCCTTCTATGTGTTAGAGTATCAGAGCGATGTTTCAGGTGACTATTAAAAGCTCTGCATGGGGGCAGGGATTGGTGTTTACGCCGCCGTTTACCTCTCCTCCAGCTCCCCAGGCTCCTGTCACACCAGCTCGCTCTGTAGACACGCAAATAACTATAGCTGAGCTCACAGTTTCTGGCACCCAGGGTACATTCGCAAACCCTTGTTTTGATTACATGTTTGCGCTGTGATCAAAACTAGAGACCATTAAGCGTGGAAAACAAAACACAAGAATGAAAGATTTTGGTCTTGCTCACAGGACAGGCTGGGATCTTTATGATCTGATCTTTCCTTACTGCTTCAACCCTCAGCCCTCACGGTGTGGATTTTCCTCCGCAGCCGCACTGCCTTACATGTGCCAGAGGTGCTAGGCCATGTCTGTGCAGCCTGCCTGTCCATTCTGTTCCTGCTTCTCCAGACACCTGGCCCCTCCCCACACCTGAGGGCTCTTCCTCCCCGTGCCTGAGTGACCCTTTGGCCTCCTCCACCATCAACTTACCTAGCGCCTTCCAGCGGGCTGCTGGGAGACCTGGTAACTTACACAGTGCACAGTACTTGCACAGTGCACTCAACTCTCTCCATCTCCACTCATCTGTCCCCAGACTCCAGATCATTTTAGTATATGTGCTGCCGAAGCGAGCACTCCAGATCATTTTAAAAATGATTGTATCACATCCCGGTCAATCACACCTGGGCCACAATGGCACAGTTCTCTGGATGTACACATCATTTTCTGGATGGTAACTGCTTTACTAAAGAGTTTTTACCTTTACTTGTCAGGCTTTCACATGGTTTCATTTTTTTAAAACTCCATATGCATTGTGTCATAAAATATATAACTCTTGAGTGATTCCATATTCTCTTTCCTTAAAATAAACATCTGCCTTGGAAAGATGGAGGACCATGTTTCAAACACTTCTTTTTAGGCTCATGTCAAACATTGCTTTTGGCAGATTCTATCTGAATCTCACAGCATCTGACAGAAAAGGTCTTGAACTCTCAACAAAGGCTGGAACAAAGACAAAACATGTTTATACAAAGTAAGATGAATCCCTGACGTGGGTAGATCTTATTATGGCAAGTTTTCCTGTCCAGAAGATTGTCTATTTTCTGATGGAAGGTAAAAGAATGAGTGTCAGGCATCCATTTTCCAAATGCTCTTGGTTCTGACAAGAATTTCATTCGAAGGAGTCAAGAAAGGAGAGAAACAGCACAAGGAACACAGACACACGGACACAGTCCTTTGAGACCTATTAGCTAAGCCCAAAGGAACACCATTTAAACTCCCTATAATGAAAACATTGTCCATCAAACTAGAGCTGTGTCACTTAAATCACAACAAGAAGGGAAGATTGTTCATTTCACAAGAGATGGAAGCCGAGTTCATGGCAAACAGATCATTAAATAGTTCAGACAATAGTCTTAATGATACAGTTCCTTGTGACAGTCTCTCCAGTCCCAGTGCTGGCCACCTAATTTCTTTCCTTCTTCCACAAAAGGTTGCTGCCCTTCCCAAGTCCAGCACGACTCCGTGAGATCCTGACGGAGCTGCAGTCAAGCAGCAATGACTAATTTGTACAGGAGCATTTTGAGGCTCTGTGCACAGAAGCCAAACACATTTAGGTCTCTAGTTATAAAGGCAAACACAAAGTCTCTTCTGCTCGCTATTTCTTCACCTTCCCATTATTTTTATTTAATTACCTACCTAAGACCTCAGTTAATTTGATTTTTTAAAGAATAGCTGTTATTCAATACAAGCAAGAAGAAAATGGAACTTCTAAGTTGTTTTGATTGATTAAATGACTCTAAAACAGTTGGGTTAAGTTCATAAAAGTAACAGAATAACCATTTAAGAAGCCCATGCCTAGATTGCAATTCTTTTCCCAGATAAATCCAACTTGGTTGTAATATTTCAAGTAAAGAAATGGCAGAAAGGGATGAGCCATTTCAAGACTATTTATCCACAGATAGACTCGTTCAGCAGCAAACAAGAGAGCGTGATCCAGAAGGACTCAGAGGGTTGAGGCTCAAGCCTGAGAACTTTGAAAGCAGTCATCTGAAAGTGCAAAAGGTACCCAGATGCTAACTGGATTGCTGTTAAAAACACTCGGACATGGGATTTAAAACAAAGAGGGGAACATTTTGTGAGAATGTCCACACTTTCTCATCTTTAATTCTAGATACTTTTATTAAGTTCAAAGTCTGGCCTCGATGACAGCCCAGAAAACCAATCACATTTGCCCCCGAACACTACAGCCCAAAGTTCCGTGTGTTTTTCCAGACTCTTTACAAAAGTGAAATGCAATCCTATGCACGACAACTGTTCTCCTAGCAATCCAAGCCCAGAGCTATCCTCAGAAAGGCCTACTTGTGAGGTTGGCCTTGATTGGCATGGGAACTCAGCTTGTGAAACATTTGCTACTGGAGAAGGGCTTTCTGCCTGATGAGGCTATCTTGCTATGTGTTGGTTGTTTGATTCATGGAGGACACTGTTCTCTTTCCGGGAGCCTAAGATTCACCAGTGCTAAGAAGAGAATGCTACCTGACCATCTCCCATTAAGACCCCAAAACCTGCATGCTTCAATAGGCTTCCCTGGATTAAAAACACTGCATTCTGTGGTCACATTTTTCATAACAGGAGTTGGTACAGTCTGTATGACTGTGAGGAAGCTGCCAGCGGTTCCCTCCAGACTCCTACCTGCATCTTTCCCCTGGCTGTCACTGTGTGTCCTTGCTGTCTCTGCATTCAGTTTTGTAGATGCAACAGCATTCTGATTCTGAGTTCATGTAATGGGTCACTAAATGTGTAACATTGTCCTGGGGACCCCAAGCCAAGCCTAAGACAGCATGAGCTCTTGGTGGCCAAATGTGACTTTTCTAAAGGAGCAAACAGAGTACCAACATTAAGTTCTGTTGAATCCAGTGTTTTAGGAGACAGATATAAAGCTGTTTGTTCCCCTTTCACAAAATACATTAAAATGATCTGCTAATACCATGGGTTTTCTATTATTAAGACATGCTCACTGTTTTACAAGTTTCTGAGTTTTTTTTCTTGATACTATTTAGTTAATAGGAAAAGAATAGTCTCTTAACCACAAGGACATGGCTCTCAAACTATAAATTTAGACAGAGCCCAAATCATAAATCTGCTCCTGGCCAGAGGCAAGAAAATGAAGCTGAGCAGACAGCAGGAATATGTGCTACCACAGAGCCAAGGTTTCTATCCCTCTAATGCAATCTCAAGAACATGTAATTTAATAGAACTCACTTCCACTTTAAAAAAATATATAGAATACAAGGTGGAAGGGATACATAATTATTGAATAACATTTAGTACTAAAACACTGGACATCTTAAATGTGAAAATCCAGTTGTTGAATAAGAATAGGACATTTTTCCTCCAATTGTGAACAAAAATAACTATTTGGCTTGCTGGTTATTCTGGGAGAAGAAAACCTTGTTTTGCTTTGTAACTACTTCAGAAACACAGAAAACTAACTTGAAAATGATACATTTGAATGAATGATCTTCTTGTTTTTTTAACCCAATGTTAAAAATTCTAAAAAATTACAAAAGCGAGACCCTGTCTCAAAAAGCAAAAGAAAAAAAAATTCAAAAAAAGGATGTGAAACAGACTCATGCAAATATTTTGTTATATTTCTCAGGGAAATGCAAAGTATGGTTCCAGAGGTATGCTGGAGAAAGGATACTGGGTCAACTGATCAACTTTTAGCCACAGAAGATCAAATGATTCTTGCACCAAGTTTGCACTCTACAAGAGTTTGATCCTTGTCATCCTGGGAGACTGCACCAAACTCCTCGTTCTAAAATACAAACTCTGTGTGCAAGAAATAAGCTCGCTCACTGAAAAGGCAACAAGGAAACTGAGGTGAAGGAGACTTGTTTACAACACCAAAGTTGGTCTCTCTTCTACAGGATCTAGAAGGTTCTCAGGGATGAGCAGAAATAAGACGAATGAAACTCCAGAATAAAGTTTTCAATTAACATTTAAATGAAGATTTCAATTTGTAGGGAAGCTTTGTGTGGAAAGTGAGATTGGGAGAATTTTCTCAACCTTACCTTGGAAAAGTAGCCCTTGCTTACGATGGATTTCTTTTGTAATAACTGATAGCGAGAAAGCATAAATCACTACCATTAATTTGGCAGATAAATGACTGAGTAGAAATTTTCTAGTGACCAGGATTTTAAAAAATTCCTCCTCAGTGCCTATTACAATACTTTAAACTAATTATTCAGTAGACGTTTCTGTATCAATGAAATGAGATTATTAAAAAATAAGGTATTTCACTTAGCACACTATTTTCCAGATTTCTCCATGCTATCTCAGAGTGGCCATAATAAATAATATGTTGTATATTTCAAAATTCCTAAAAATAGATTTCAAATATTTTTACCATAAAAATGAGTATTTAAGGTGGTGAATTTGCAAGTTACCCTGATTTTCACTATTCCATATTGTAAACAGAAATCAAAACATGACATTGTACCACATATATATATTTACTATTTGTCCATTTAATAAAATTGGATAAAATAAAATTAAAACATTTAAATTAGAAATACATAAGGTGCTAAAACAAGGAAGAGAAACTCAAAAGAAGGAAACAAATCCAACTGTCAGGCTGAATTACACTGTGCTTTTCCTCCCACAGCTCCAGGAAGATAAAAGCAGAAGATTCTGGAAAGAGCTGAGGAGGAAAGGACATGATAATTGCATTTTTCTAAAACAGGAAAACAAATCACTGCATAGATAAGCAACTCTCACAATCCACAAATTGTAAACATTTCTTTGCATATGAAAGTTCCAAAAAATTCCAAAAAAAATTTCAGACATGAAGTTGTAATAGCATTTAGATCAAATCACTTCTGTTCTTTTCTTAACACAAGAAAAATGTATTACTAAGAAACAAGAGAAGGCTTGACATATTTTACATATTTAATTTAATTGCACAAGTAGGTTTCTGTGGTAAGTTCAGCAGAGTGGAAGATATTTACTACACATTACAATATATTAAAAATTATTTCATGCCAGGCATGGTGGCTCATGCCTGTAATCCCAGCACTCAAGAGGCAGAGACAGGAGGACTGCTGAGTTTGAGGCTTGCCTGGGCTACATAGTGAGCTCAGGGCCAGTCTGAACTATAAAGCAAGACCCTGTCTCAAAAAAAATTATTTCATCATATTTGAGAAATGAGTTAAATATAGCTTTAATGTATACCTCGGGGTTCTATTTCAATATTAGAGTTTTCATTTTTCTCTTCTCAATATGGCAGCAAAGTGGCCATATGTCAACCTTATTCCCATTCAATTTCTGCAGAAGTTACCAGCCACACACACATTTTTAACCCCCATTCTTTATAGCAACCATCTGTCTTTACCTCTGCACATATTAAACAACTGAACATGAATCTCAACTGGACAGTTAGAGAACTTATGTCTTATCACTCTTAAACAGGAAACTGTGGTTAAGAATTGAGTGGGTCATAAAGCCAACTAAAATTTTTGTTACCAACTAGGCATTAAGTAATTTTGAAAGCATTTACTTGGGACATTCTGACAATGTGCAGCCCCATAAACTCTAGGTCAGGAGTTTCATGTACTTTACCCACCCCTGTCATTTTGTCGTTGCTGGGGCCCAGCACTCACAATCTAAAGCAGAGAGGTATATTTTGGCTCACAGATTTTAGAGGATTCAGTGCACAGTTGGTAGGCTACAGAACAGAAGGGGACTGATGGAAAGGGTTGGGCACAGGACAGCTGCTCGTACTATGGCAGCCAGAAAACAGAAGGGAAAAGAAGAGTGAGGGAGGAGAATCCACCCATCCACATCATACCACAAGTGACCTTTCTCCGGGGATCCTACCCAGCCCTGCACATTCAGCTCTGACTGCAACCCGGGATCAGTGGATGAATCCACTGATAAGTCAAGCGCACACACTGTCCACTCCTCTTCCAACTACACAGCTCTGAAAACATGAGGATTCTGAGGGACAGTCAAGGTCTAAATTCTAACACCCTCCCAGTCATTCCTGGGAATACCTGAAATATAGAATTAGTACTCTTGGTATGGATTTACTGGAACAGAAGTGTGACACAGAAAAACTGGCTTAGGTTAAACCCCTAGAGTTCCTTGTTTCCAAAATCCAGTGTCTTAAAGTCTTTCACTGGCCCCTGAATCAGCGGAGCTTTGGGCTGTCTTGATTGGATGGGGTTACAGGCCCCAACTGTGAACCACAGAAGAAACCATGGGTCAGGGTCACTATGGTCTAAACTCGGCTTCCTGCTCAAAACTCAAACTTTTAGGAAAAAGAGAAAAAGACAAGATAGGTCTGTTTCTCCATGTGATCCTCATTTTCTTGCCTGTCACTCACTAGTCCTTATTTTCTGCAATCACTTTGCAGGACAGAGTTACCCCCTTATTCTACTCTTTCTCCTCTGGAAGGCACCCAAGCATCCCATGCTATGGAGCTCTTCTGAATCATGTGCATTCCTGAATAACAGCTTTAGATGTAAAATATTGTTTCTTCTCTGTGCTAGTTAGCTTTCCATTGCTATGACAAAGAACATCAGAGAAATCAGTTTCAGAGGTTTCAATCCCTTGTCACTTTGGGCCTGTGGTGAGGCAGAACATCACAGTGGAAGCCCATGGCAAGCACAGGTGCTCACTTCATGGTGGTTGGCAAGCAAAGAGTAGGAAGAAGGGCATAGAATTGTAACATATACCTGTCGAGAGCGCAACCCAGTGACCTGCTTCTTCCAAATAGGCTCCCAGCTCCTACAGTTTCCACAACGCCTGACAGCACCATTATCCATGCACTGGGCTGAGCTTCCAACATGTTAGCTCCTGGGGGACAATCACGGTCCAAGTAGGAGCAGGCTGCTGGACTGCAGATTTGAAGGAGTGCCTTAACATCAGCATTTCCACAGTGTCAAGCCAGAAATCTGACACTGCCATGTCCAGGTGTTACCCAGGAAATCCAACTAGATGGAGGGATGGATGGCAGATTGCTTGTGGTGAATTATTTCTGGGTGTGTCTGTGGAGAAATTGGCGTTTCTGGGTGACACTGGAATTTGAATCTGTGACTAAGTGGGCAGCGTTCAATGGGCTGAGGGCTGAGAGGACAAAAGGCAGAGAAAAATCAAGCTCTCCATTTTCCTCAAATGGAGACAGTTTATTTCTCTGGTACTTGGACATCATTACATGAGGTTCTTGGTCGTTTGGCTTTGGAGTAAGAGTCACAGCATCAGCTCTCTAAGCCTCTGCACAGCTCCCACCAGCGAACTTATTCCCTCTCCTCAATAGCCTGATTTTTTTTTCTTTTCTCTCGTTTTGGTAGAGCAGGTCTTCTGGGAAGTTCCCAGGAAAGGGAGCCTGTATGGTCACCCGTTCAAGACTTTTTGTGTCCGTCTGCAACGATCATTGTTCTACCCCTGTGCCTGGCTACACAGGTAGGAAACATATAGGAAATTTTTTGCCCTCAGATTTAAATAGAGAAGCTATTCCTTAAGGCACAGTTCTTCTAAATTCCACTTTCTGTTGAGAAGTCAGACACTGAACCTTTGGATGTGACCTACTTTCCTGTGAAAACTTTTTTTTTTTTTTTTTTTT
>PVIC010002341.1:0-18571 GCA_004025085.1 Thryonomys swinderianus | reverse complement strand
TCCTGTGAAAACTTTTATGAAAAAAAAAACTTTATCCAGACTTAACTGGGTATGTCATTACGTTGGTGCTGTATTCATTCATTGTGCTGGGAACTTAATGCACTGTTCCTGCGAGGAAACTGACGTTCAGGACTATCATTTACCTCTTTGCATTTTTTTTGTTCTCTTCCCGAAACTCTTGGGATTACATATTTCCTAAAAGGATATTCTCACTTTCTTCTCTTTGCTGTTTTCATTTTATTTTCATTGTATTTTTATTCTATTTTTCTAGGAAATTTTGTCAACATTCCAACTCTTCACTGCATTTTTAATTTCTGCTACTCTACTTTTCCAAAGCATTTTTGATAAACATAATTATCTTCTTTGATCTCTCAAAGAATATTAAATACAGTTTAAAATTTTGTCTTCCTTGATTTTTTGTTTCCTCCACACTTTGTTCCCTCTTCATTTATTCCTATTTGTTTGCTATTTGTTGTTTGTGTGGGGCTCTCTCACTTATGTTGGAGACAGTCCCCTAGTGTGCGACACGTAATCTACAGCTTTGGATCCTGAGACCTCAAATAGCTGATCTAATGTGACATAACTGGGTTCGAACCCAGCTGTTTCATGAGGGGGCTTTAAATGTGTTTTATCTTTAGTTGATCAGTTTCCTAGAAAACATTTCCATAGTTCTCTAGTCCAGGGATGAAGGGAGACACAGCTCACTGTCATGATTCTGTATGCAAATTCTTACAAAGACCCCATCTTCTCCACAATGACTTACCCGCACTGTCACCTGCACAGTTCATCTGCACTTGTCATTTCTGAACCCAGATCATCTCTGGGCTAATTTCTCCAGGAGACACATCCACCAGGAGGCTCATCCAGTCACTTGGGTAGAGAGGTGATAACTGTTTCTCCCACAGAACACCTGCCGGTCTCCAGCCTCATCATAGCTGGCTCCAAGTCCATGGCCTTTCCAGTCCTGAGCACAGGTCAGGCAGCTTCCGGCTGGCTTCCCTTTCTGTGGGCACCTGGCTTTCACTCTGCTCTCCTCTGTTAATCATTCCCACACATACATTTATTTCCTTCCAAAACTTTGTTGAAATGATCATTCGCAGCCCTCTTAGCCCATTTTCTGTGACCATATGGGTTTGCACTTTTCTTACTATCCCTATCAGTTTCATTATTCTCAGGAAGAAGCAATGGTAAACAAATGCTTTCAAAATGCCATATGTAGCTATAAGTCCAAACATCTTTTGCTCAAAAAAAAAAAAAAATAACTCAAGTCAGAACCCTTGGCGAGAGAAATCCCCAAAACAGAGTATCATTGCTTTAGCTTAATTAACATTTGAGAATAGCTTGGCAAAAGTATTACACTGAATTTTTGAGTCTATAAATCATAATTTGTAAGTGATGCAGAGGGTATTTAGATCAGATTTGAAAAAGTAATTAGAAGATGTTGGAACTGGTTTACAGGGAAGAGCTATATGGACAGATAATATATGAAAAAGGCCATTGGAGATTTAGTGATGCCCACTGAGCAGAAAAAAGGGTTGGTCATCAGTCTTCATGAGATGGCCCATCCAGTGTTCTGGTCTACTCCAAACAGGGTAAGAAAATGCACTTAAGATACAGCATAAGGAAAACACACTACCAATGAAGTATGTTAAATATTAGCAGGGGAGAGTGAGGAAGTTTCTTTCCTGGAGCTATATTAAAAGAAGAATGGTCCATTTCTTTGAGGTAAAATACTGCACAATGACATTTCAAATCCCTTCCAGCTGTATACTTCTTTCCCTTCCAATAAACCTGTATGTAGAAAGTAAGAACTGCTATTCCAAGCTTCTTTTTTTTCTTTAACTTTTCTAATAGAAACATTCTTTGGTGAAGAAGACAGATCAGTCCTAAAGAAAATTCAGTTTCAAAATTTGCATTTAGGGCTGTGTATCCCAGCACTCCAAGTGCCACGAGGTTGAGGTCAGCCTGGGTGACATAGTGACCTCAAGGCCAGGCTGAAGTACACAGCTAGACGCACGCTATCTCAAGAAAAAAAGAAGGATAAAAAAGACTCACACTTGCAAGTTCCAGTGTTTCAGGGAATTAAACGTTAATTTTCCATACATTTGAAGTATGATTACACTCAGATATTGTGGGAGACATGTCGACATTAAGACATAAACTAGTACTCCTGGTGTTTTAGATTTTTCTTTGTAATATATTTCATCTTTAAAAAGTATTAGATTCCTGGGGGCCGAAGGATTAGCTCAGTGGTACGGCACCTGCCTCGCAAGCGCAAGGTCCTGAGTTCAATCCCCGGTAACCACATACAATGCTGGGCATGGAGACTCACGCACACCAGCAATCAATACTGCATACCACGGTGCCGGGCGTGGTGGCTCATGCCTGTCATCCCAGCACTCGGGAGGCAGAGGCAGGAGGATTGCTGAGTTTGAGGTTTGCCTGGACTACATAGTGAGCTCAGGGCCAGCCTGAACTACAAAGCAAGACCCTGTCTCAAAAAAAAAAAAAAAGTATTAGATTCCTTGTATAAAAAGTTTCATGAATATCAAGTCCATTTATAGCTAAACAGATTCTAGAGATATCAACAAGTGAATTACATGTATTTTCTCACTCACCCACCTGAAGGAGTTGCAATGGCTAGTCCTTCCTGCAAGGATGTGCTGGCCAGAAGCAAGGGGTTGGCAGTGCACAAAAGGCCACCAAGCAGTACAGAGGCTGAAAAGGCGGATGTAGGGCGGATGGACAATAGACACATTGGGAGGATGTGGCACAGCTTCAGCCACCCACAGCTTCCCTCCATCACCTGCCCAATTTTGATGCTGCTGTTGTCAAAGAAATACAGGTTGGTGTGTATTTTAGTGTAGAAATTTGAGTCTAAACTCTCAGCACACATGAGAAAAAAATGCCAGTGAAAGACCTAAACATGAGGTCTTTGTAAAGACAAAAGCAAAGATTTTACAAAACATGTAAGATATTATCTCCTGACCTCGCCTGAGGAAAAGATTTCTTAAGACAGACAAAGTAGCCACAAACTCTGATCAACTGGACCACATTAAAATACAAAGAACCTCCGTTTATTACATGATATCTTGAAGGGAGCAAAAGGCAACTTTGTCAGTCTGCTACAACATAGCACCCAAGTGGGTAACTCATAAAACAAAACACTTGCTTTAGCTGAAGGTTCTAGAAGTCCAAATGCACAGCACTGGCATCTGTGTGGATACACTGAGGGTCTTGTACTATTGCATTCTGCACAGAAAGTGGAGGGGCCAGTGAGTATGTGGGAGACAAAGAGAAGGGGAAGCTCCTTGAGCACCCAACCCACTTCCACAAGGCACTGATCCTTTCCGGGAGACTGCTCCACTTTTGATCTCTCAAAAGCAAAGCCTGCTAGTCAAGAAGCCCAAATCATTGACCAATAGCTCATGATTAGCAACACCTTAGGATAACTGAGGCAGGAACCAGTAAGGGATTTTGAACTTTCCATACAAAAGAGAACATCGAGATAAATGAATGAGATCCCAAAGGTAATAGAAAGTTCTAGAAAAGTTTTAAAAGAAATTTTATAAGCATAACTATTATTCTCAGAGAGTTGAAAAAAATGTTGCATCCCTAAGAAAACACTGCATCTTAAATATAGGATGTGATGCGAAAAATAATCACAGAGTAAAAGAAAGTTAATAAAATACCTGTACATATACACAACACAAGAAAAATTTTAAATTAATGTAAGTATGAAAGAAAAAAAGATGAATATAGCAAAATAAAGAAAGATAAGAAGATCATTTCTAGTTTATCCATTGTTCATATGTAACAAAAGCCCCAGAAAAACTAAAGAGAGAGAGAGTAGGAGAAAATTAGTAAAGTAAAAATAAAAGAGCAAAATGCAAAACACCAAAGAAGCAAACAAACAGAAAACAAATGCACACCCCTTAACCCAATATGAGAGAAATTCAAAACCCCAAAGTAAGGAGAACTTTTTAAGGGTTTCCAAAAAGAAGGTGTAAGTCACCTGCAAGGGAAGGAGAATTCAACTCATGTCAGACTTACCATCAGGACACTGGATACCAAAAGCAGTGAGGCAGGTTCTCAGGTAAACTGATCGACTTACCAAACAAATCTAACCAATATTAGTAACTGGAAGTGCAGTGTTCAAGCCGGAAGGAGATACGGAGAAGTGGGGCGAGAAGCTGCGGGGAGCAGAGGGACGCCAACATCCTATCCCTCCCCTCAGGGACCAAGTAGTGCCATCTGAGGTGGGATTAAGAGGCAAGACATAAAACAGCATTGTTATCTGTGTTACTTCAGCACAGGAACTAGAAGCTGTGGTGCAACTGGGTAGAAAAGTGTGGCAGGAAACCAGTAGACACTGTCCAAAACTGATAATCAGGAAACAACGATGTCAGTGCTGAACTCAGTAAAACGACACTAACTACCAGAAAAAGCAATTAGGGGAGTTAACGGCGCTTCCCTTTGGCAGGAAAGAATGGGGGTAGGTAGGGCTGACACAAGGAAATACTTATTTCAGAATAAAACATTCTGCACCATTTGACTTTTTACTGTGGCCATGCATTACTGTGAGAAAAATACTTAAAAGATCGTTAAGTACTGTTAGAATGAAACACAGGATTTGGTTGCGGATCTGCTGTGACGGGGATGACGCGATTGGATGGTAGACGAGTGAGGCCACCAATCAGAAGGAGGAGCTGGCTGGGGAAGAATGCAGAGCGTGGCTTAGAACCCGCAGAGTCTGAGGTTCCCACGGCACAGGGAAAGCGAGGAGCCGGGGCCACTCAGATGTTTAGATCAAAAGGTCGAGGTAGACGTTTGGGCTGGAGGTAACAGTTTGGCAGGTTAAAACCAGGGATGGCCCAGAGTGAGACTGTGAGGAGAGAATGTGCAGAGGGGTTAAAGGAGCAAGCAGGGGATGCAAACCCCAGAGAAAAGCGATATCAAATGGAGCAGAGAGTTTGCGAAAGAGCCAGAGGGGCTTGGCGCCAGGGAAGGCCGGGACAAAGTTCGAAGCTGCAAGGGCGCGCTCAGCTGAGCAGCGTTCCCATAGCAAAGCACCCTAATCCCCCAGCTTTCCAAACTCAGCATTCTCTGACCCAAGCACCTGAAATGCATCCAATGAAAATGAGGCACGGGTTCCTGACCTATCTCGTAAAAAAATAAAACAAGACCTTCGCTCAGCAGCAAACATCTGTGAGCGTTCAAACACATCTGTGCAGTTCCCCACCCATGCGGGGCTCTGGCTACGCTCTCGGACTTCACAGAGCGTGCAGCGACCGCGGGTTAAACTCAAGGGCCTTAAGACCTAGCTCCATGAGGATTTGCTCACACAGTGGAACCTGCCGCACATTTACAGCCTCTGTTTTGCAGGATGTCTTTGACCTGGTTTGCACACTACAAAAACGCCACTCTGTGGAGATGCGGCAGCTCCCCACTGGTCCCCTTGGTAACACGGCTGCAGGAGACTCACAGAAACTGCCCAAGTGAAACGTTCCTCTTCATTCATCTCTTGAGTCCCATTTTAAAAAGAGCCAACTGGAATGTGGATTCTGTGGTGTATTTTCCCCTCAGAACAACAGCAGCACGGAAACGTGTGATGAGAAGCGTGAGCAACAACCTGTATTAACAATCTACACACAAATAGAGTATGATTTTACATAATATCCTGTTTTCGTGTGTATTCTTCTGTTTTAGAGGGTAAAAAAGAGAGTAACAATCAGCATTAATGAAATCCAAAGGACTTGCCTTTGGTGTCAATTCTGAGTCAATATTCAATGTCACCGCACCACGGCAACAGGGGCCTCTGACCAATGGTGTTGCTCTCCAGGGCTTTAATGAGTTGGCACAATCAGAACTCAGCATTATTGGGACTGCTCTGTATGCAGGCTTCTGTCTGCTGAGCCAGCCCCTGACTAACACTTTCTCACTCTCCCTCTCTCTCCTTTCTGCCTCCCTTTCTTTTCGTTTTCTTTCCTTTCTTCCTTCTTTTCTTTCCTTCCTTCCTTTCTTCTTTCTTTCTTCCTCTTTCTTTCTTTCTCTTTCTTTCTTTCCTTCCTCTCTTTCTCTCTTCCTTCCTTTCTCTAGGACAATTACTTCAGTGCCAGCACCCAGAGCTCTCTCAGACGTGTCAAAGTACATTCTATCTCAAAGCAAACCTAATCTCAAAGAGATTTAGCCAGTGCATAGATGAGAGTAAAATACTGTGAAGCTCCCAGATGCAAACTAAAACCATGTGTAGATGTTTCAAATAGGTAGAACTCAAAGGGATGTCTATGGGCAGGTGGGCTATAAGGGAGCCTGGCCCACCCCTGCATGGAGAGGGTTACCTGCCTGACAAACTGAGTCTCAGAGACTTGAGCTTTCTTCAGATGAGAAATGCAAAATGAAATCTTGGGAAAATATCCTAGGGTTAGCTGGGTAAAAGAGAAGTGATACATTGCTGAGGCACCTGGACTTTCCCTTCTACCTATATCCGAGGCTACTGTCAATCTTTCTCCACCTGGGATGCACCAGGAAGGTACCAAGCTATCATCACTTCATTTGCCACCTTGAAGTTCTAAGCTGTCCTTGCCGTTTCTCTAGGAAACTGCAGTAGTCTCCTCTCCGCTGCCACCCCCCACACTTGTCCCTCCTCACACTACGGCAGAATAAACTGAAGTCATGTATGATCCCCCAAATCTCTCACTGCGGCCTACAAGTCCCTATGGGATCTGGCACATGCCTCATCTCCTCCTTGATGGCTGCACTATCCTTGCCAGCCTTTCTTGCCTAGAGATCTCCTTGCTGTTCCTAGAGAAGCATTTGCACCTCTCACTGTCCTTTTCAAGATTTCTTCTCAAAATACTCATCTCTTTTCATTCAGGTTTTACTCCAAGGTCAACTCCCTGCGCTCCTTCCTTGGCCACCCTGCCCCAAGCAAACTCCTTGCCACCTCTATTTCCTTCCTCTGCTTCATGTTTCTATTTGTCATTAGCAAAGGCTTGGTATGGTTTGTTCACCAAAGGTTCGTGGCTGGAAACTGTGTCCCCTTGTGGTGGCACTGATGTGAGGAGGCCTGTGGAAGGGGCTGTCTTTTCAGTACATGGAACTGGGCAATACCCATATTTTACTGCCTCATACCACACACAAAATTAACATCAGACACATTTTACATAGAAATAAGAAATTCTAAAGCTTGTAGAATTTAATATAAGAAATATCTTTACAGTAGAGAATGAAGAAAGGCTTCATGAGCAAGACCTAAAAAATACCAACCATAAAGGGAAAGACTAATATATTTGATGACATCAAAATTCAAACTTGCACTTTATTAAGAAGTGCTGGAAGGAGAGTTAAAAGACAAGTCACAGAGTGGCAGAAGAAAATAGCCATATATATAATTGACAGAAGAATGTTAAAAAATTTTAGAATTTAAAGGAGGAAGGCAACACAATAGAAAATTATCTATTTCACACAAGAGGAAATCCATTTAACCATAAATACATAAACTGACCAACTTCACTAATGAGGAAAAAAAGCAGAATGAAGCCATAAAAAGGTACTAGTACATAATCTCAGACATGAAAAACAAACAAAAAAGACATGACAATAGTAAGTGTTGGCAAGAATATAGGACCGTTCGGGGCCCGCAGAGGTGAACAGCTGCACATTTCATAAGCCAGTGATTTCTCCTCTAAGTCCAGAGAGCCCACGAGTATGCACAGGGACGCAGGCAACAGAGACGCTCACCCCGCGTCATCTGCACTCCCCAAAGTTACCAACTCAGGTTGACGAGCACCATGCTGCATGTTGATTCACACATGGTGTAACACTGGCACCAAAAGCAAACAAGTAACAGCTCTGAGAGCAAAATAAACGTATTTTACAAGCCCGATGGAGGTCAAAGGAGCAATCTACAAAATAGGTACAGTCTGGCTCCACCTATATATAAAATTCAAAACAAGTAAAAGTAAATGATACTATTTAGGGAATGGTGGAATATTTTTTTCCAAATCAAGAAAACTGTTATCTTAAAAGAGTAGTTTCCTGTGGGAGAGGGACAGCCCTGAAGCAGCCTGTGGCAATATTCTGGGTTATTCAGAAACCATTATTTTCTCATTATTCATACACAAGCAGCGTTTATGGACATTTTTATACATATGCTGTATTTTATAATGAAAATGACTTTAAACTGTGTAAATTTTAGAGCTTGATTTGAGGATATATTGGATAAATGTTTCATTACCATAAACAAGCACAGTGAGATGGGAGAAAGTTTAAAAAAAAACACTAAAAATAACAGAGTCAGTTGTTTTCTATGTAGCCATCTCTCTCCTAGGCCGGGCTGAGCTCTTCCTTGAAAATGCTATGCTCTATCTCAAATCCTGTGAAAACAATTTCAGATCTGAGTAGTACTTTCCCAGGGTTGGCTGTGGTCTATTGTGCTGTTGGCCCATGATTAGGAAATATGTGCACATCTGCCTTCCCTTACGAGGGCAGACAGATAAGTAGAGGAAGGCCGGACAGCATGAAGAGGACTTGTTAACCCCATTCGCCTCGATGCCAGCGACTATCACAAGGCCAAGAGCACAAGAAGTAAGTTGCGAAGCAATTTTCACAGGCAGCGCGCCAAGAGCGAGGCCGGCCGGCCAGGGGAAGCAACAGACTGGTGCAGGCAGAGCGGAGGGCAAGGTTTGAGCGCGGAGCAGCAAGGGGCCGGCCCAGGGCCCACGTGGGCTGGGAAGGGCTTGCATTTCTCCAGGAGGACCTCAGTCCCCACAGTTCTCACTCCTGTTCCTCTGCAATTTCCTGACCCTCCCAAACCTCTGTCTTGGGCCCACAGCCCTCACCCCGTTTTCTGGAGCTTCTGCAGCACCTATGTGGAGGCCTCTTCTCATAGACAGGGTCCCAAGAGAGAGAGAGAGACAGACGAGACAGAGACAGAGACAGAGAGCAGCAGCAGTGAGTCTGGCTCAGCCTCCACCATCTCACTGCAGGGTCTGAAGCTAGGACCTTGGGTACTATATTCAATAGATCTCGGGTTTTAGGGTTCTCATGGAATCTGCAATTTTGAGCAAGCCTTTCATAGTCACCGAAACATATCAATTTATTTCATAAACATCTCTTTAGACTCCTATTAAAAAAAATACCTTAAACTTCCTCATCCACCCAAGAGAATGACTTAGAAACAGCTTCAGCATCCAGAAGTGCCTCACGGGTCACAGCGTGGCCCGAGTACCTGTGACAGTCCCCGTGCTGAGCGTCCTCCTGCCACCCTCCACCTCTGTTCAGTGAGAGCCCACTCTAGCTGTCACCACCACTCCTGGTAAGCCTAGCTCCCTGCTGCTGCCCTCACCCCACTGCTGTCTCAGGTCCCCACGGCTGGAGCTGCCCTACCCCGCTGGTGCCTTCAACCCAGTGTGCAGAGCCACTGGATCAGCCTTCCAACCGCAGCTCTGCTCAGACCCTACAGGCCTCAGTTTTCCCCACAAACTCTCCGTAACCCATAAAGGTAGTTGAGCCCTCTTGGGTAACACTCAACCGCCCCAACCTGCCCTCTCGGTCCCACCATTGGCCACAGTCCTCCCCGCACGCCTGCCTGCCACACACTGCCCTCCTCTTCCTCATGGGGATCAACTCATCAACACTCAGGAGCTATTCCTGAGCCGGAAAGTCTGTCTCTGCTGCTGCGCCATGAACCTTCCAACCGCACTCAGGCCTCTGGGGCCTTCCTCATGCTGATTGGCTCTTTCTGCTTTAGGAGAGGATTTGGATGAACTGGAGTCAAAGCAGAGATTTCACTTAACATACTTACAACCAAACCCAGTTCTCTTTCCCAAACCTACTCCTCCCTCAGGCTTCCTTAGCTCAGCAGATAAAGCTGCCAGATACCTCGTTGCTCAAACCAAAATGCAAGAAGTCATCCCCGACCCCTTCCTTTCCCTCCCACTGTGTGTAATCTGCCAGCTCCCTGCCAGTGCTGTCTGCAAAGTTTAGCCCAGCTGAGTGCTGGTCTCCCGCCCACCGCCCACCCTGAAGGCTGCCCCCAGAGTAACAGCCACAGCTTCCAAGGGTCCCCACTTACTCCCAGCCCCCTCACCATCTCCACACAGAAGACGTGCCTCAGGTCCTACTCTCCTTTTGTTGAAGGGTCCCAATGACATCGCATTGATTTTAGAATAAAAATCTCAATTTCTCACCTATTCTAAAGCCTGAATTACCACGCAGCTTTCAAATCAGAATCTCTTTGGAAACAAAACAAAACAAAGTAAGGGAAGAGGAACAGAAAGAGAGCAAGAGAATTTGATACCTGGTCACATCCTCAGAGATTCGAACTTGATTTGTCCTCAGTGATTTCTGAAAAGTCCCTAGGGCTGTGTCTAGTGTGAAGCCGAGACAGAGAACCACACCCAGTAGGTGACTGACCCTCTTAAAGTCATTTCCCATTACAGACCCTCAGCTGCTATGCGCCTTTGTATTTTTGTTTGCTCAAAGACACCAAGGTCGTCTGTGTTTGGTGGCCTTTAAAGAGCTGCCCCCAGTCTCCTGTGGATCTCTACACCCCACCCAGCCGCCCATCGCACTCACTCCTGTCCCATCAGAACTCATTTTAAAGCTCATGTTCCGAGCTGGGACAGTCACTCAGTCAAAAGAAGACAGTAGTCACCCTGGGCTATCTTAATTCTGTGCACAGTACTTCTCTAATACTCTTTTTGTCTGTTTATTATCTCGTGCCCCACTGAACTATCAGCTCCACAAACACAGCAGGCTCTTGATACACATTTGTTACATCCCTGAGTGACGAATGTGCACATCCATCCAGCTCACCTGCACCTGTCAGGATCCCTATGAATCTCTTTCCTCTCAGGAACTAAAAACAACTATTAAGTTATAAATCTGGCAAACTTTAAAGGTCATAGTTGTCCTTACTAAAAAATATTATTTCTGACCCGATAAAGAACAAAACTGCCTACTGCTTTAGGACTGCAGTTCAACTTTCAGAAAAGTTCTAAAAGTTGATAAACATCATACAAAAATTATCAATATATCTGACTCCCATAGGAACTAAAACTAAACAAATAAACAAAAGGATCCCTCAGTCTTCTCCAGCATTAACTGTGACCTCTAAGCAATGCCTCCAGACTGTTTACCTACCAGATTATAACCAAGACATTCTTTAACACCGCATAAATTGTTTTAAAAATTGTATCTCTTGACTTTATTACTATGACATTAATTCACATAATCACAAAGAGATGCCTTTCAAATTCAAAGTCCTCTACTAGTCAACTTTAGTGAGGAAATAAATCAAAATTTCCAAGGATAAATGAAACAGATACTCAAATACTATTTTCTCTAGCCTTTTTTTTTTTTTTGGTTATTAAAGATCCAGGCACCTGTATTCACAGTTTTAAGAGTTTCAAAGATTATCTAGTCCTTAAGTGTTTGTTCTTAGTTATACTATCCCTAGTATTTCCCATCACTGGCATGAAAATAATATCTTCCACTTTGTTGTGGGCTGAATGGAACTCTTGAAAAAAAAATATCATCCATACCCTAATCCTTAAAATCTGTTAAAACTGTCTTACCTGGGAAAAGATGAAAATTACCTGCATGGCCCAAGATGTAATTAAGTTCATGATCTTGAGAGGAAGCACTTATCCTGGATTATCTGAA
The DNA here is from genome assembly GCA_004025085.1 of Thryonomys swinderianus. Classification (NCBI taxonomy): domain Eukaryota; kingdom Metazoa; phylum Chordata; class Mammalia; order Rodentia; family Thryonomyidae; genus Thryonomys; species Thryonomys swinderianus. The sequence goes on along the minus strand of PVIC010002341.1, from coordinate 6,901 downwards.
TTACTGTAAATGCAGTCACATATATCCTTTTAAGAGGGAGCAGAGAGCCCAGATCCAGAAGAGGGTGGGGCCATGTGACCATGAAGGGAAGGCTGGAGTGAAGGGGCCCGGATTCCATCTCAGAGCCCTTCCGGGGTGAACAACTCTGTGACACCTTGGTCTGTGACTCTGAGCTTTTAGATCTTTTGAGGAAATAAACCTGAGCCCCTCAGTTAATGGTTATCACAACAATCACAGGAAAGTGATACACACTTCATGGACTGTTCAGTATGCACTGGACATTACAGAAGCATGGAACAAGACAGTGTAAGGACATGGACCTTGATGGCTCCCTAAAGGAGCCCTCTGTGTGGAAACACAAGATTAAAACCCTCACCTCCCTCAATGTTGAAGGGATATTGTACAAAGGAGTGACAGTGGCTGCCCTTCCATGACTCAAGAACTCCTAGAGCTAACATGGCCTTGGAAAGGTGCTTCATGTCTCTTCTCCTTCTAGTGACAAGAAGACAAAGGCTGCTGAAGGGGCAGCCAGGGATACTTCAAGTACCTTCTTCCTGGCTCAGAGCACTCCGTACATTTTGGTGCAGTCTCTAGGAGACAGAGGACACTGTCCTTGATTCACTCATCATCTTGTTTATTCCTCTATCAGTGGCTACATTTTCTCTGGTTCAATGTAAATGTTTGCTCATCATTAGGGTTAATACAAAATATGGGGTTAGCCGGGCGTGGTGGCTCACGCCTGTAATCCCAGCACTCGGGAGGCAGAGACAGGAGGATTGCTGAGTTCGAGGCTTGCCTAGGCTACATAGTGAGCTCAGAGCCAGCCTGAACTACAAAGTGAGACCCTGTCTCAAAAAAACAAACAAACAAACAAACAAAAATATGGGGTTGGTGTGCAGATTGGTTTAGGTGAAATGACCTGACTGGGGAAGAGGACATAATAAAACTGTGATGATAACAGGCCAGTCCTCACTCAGAGCCACATTTCGACCCAGCACACATGTAGGCCATTGCAAGTATTGATTTTCACAGTTATCGGTAAGCTAGGAAAGAAGATGAAAAGGTCAGCATGAAACCCAGCCCCAGGAATTAAAAAACCTAAAACACTATGGCTTAAAGAAAGTAGCTCAATACTGTCATCTCCACACTTAAGAAAGAACATGATGACAAAGGCAAAGTGCATGAGAAAATTATCATTCAGGATTAACAGTTCCTAACTAGGAACAGAGATCAATTGCTTTTAAAACTGGCAGCAAGTACGTTTGCAAAAACACTACAAGAAACATCATACTTGTAGGTGACACATTCAAAATTCTCCAGCTGTGATCGGAATAATAATGCTCTCTACTACCATTTTTCCTCAGTTTTGTACTTAAGATCTGTGCCTATTTGGTAGGGCAAGAAAAAAATTAAAATTATGAGCAGTAGAAAAGCAAAAACAAAACTATCATTATTTAATGATGTGCAATGTATATATGTAAAAAATCATAATACTGTTAGTAAGAGAGTTCAATCACATTCCTAGATATAACACTCAATGTGGAAAAATCAGTTGTTTTTCAACTTACCATCTCAAAGAGTTGGAAAATGAAACATTTTAAGAGATATCATTTACTATATCATCAAAAATATAAAGTACCTAAAGGTGTTCATGTCAAAGAGAAGATCCAGAATTTGCCTATCTGTGATCTATTGATTTCACTTATTAGTATATCCTCCAGGTGTCTCCATTTGCACCTAAATGGATCAATCTTGTCATTCTTTATGGCAGAGTAATACTCCATTTTGCAAATGAGCTCTAGAAAGTATGACAGCTTTTATAGAGTGGGAAATTTCCATAGGAAATTTGGTGTGGGAATGTAATGAGGGGAAGGAATAAATATGACACAGAAAGAAAATAAAAGATTATGTATAAAGGGGGTGGGGAGGTGTGGGTGGGTAGGAATATGGGTAAAAATGAGAATTAACTTGTGTCATATACTGTTACAAATTCTCCAATGTTATATGTGATTGTGAGATGTATATAAATTGTACCAATAAAGAATTCAATTAAAAAATATAAAGTACCTAGAAATGAATGCAATGAAAGAGGTACAGAAACTTCTACTAGGAAAGTGACATAAGAGTATTTAATTTTTCTAAAGTAACTCAAATATGTACATAAGTTTTAATTTCAACAAATTAAAATACCATAAAGGGCCAGAGATTTAGCTCAGTGGTTCCGGTGCCTGCCTTGCAAGCGCAAAGTCCTGAGTTCGATTCCGGTGACCATATAAAATGCTGGGTGTGGTGACTCACGCCCACCAGCAATCAACACCTCATACCACAGTGTGGGCATGGTGCCTCACGCCTGTAATCCCAGCAATTGGGAGGCAGAGACAGGCGGATTGCTGAGTTCGAGGCTTGCATGGGCTACATAGTGAGCTCAGGGCCAGCCTGAACTACAAAGTGAGATCCTGTCTCAAAAAAACAAACAAACAAAAAAAACACATAAAAATAAAACTGGATAGAATTATCAGTATGTCTTCTCATTCAAACATTGAATTTGAAATCTAGATGTGTCTTGATGTGTTATGTAAAACTTCTGACTAGCTGAGTGTGAGGTACATTCTGAAGGCAGGCTGCAATTCACATAATTATATCAGGTTTTAACCTAACTTAAAGAGAATGTTTGAGTTACCTTGCTCAGTGTGCTGGAAACTATAAAAAGGACATAGACTAAGTCATTTAATTTGGTAATGATTGTACAGAAAAGTCCACTGGAAGGTAAGAGTTATGCTGGCAGGCTGGGGTGTAGCTCACCGATAGAGCACCTGCCTAGCATGTGCCAGTCCCTTAGTGTTTTTTTTATTTTTAGTATAAAACACATAAAACTTCAACACCTCTGAGATTCTACTCAGCCATTCAGTATTAATTAATCAAAACCAGTTCACCTTGGACCAGAGAATTAGCTCAGTGGTTCCGGCACCTGCCTCACAAGCACAAGGTCCTGAGTTTGATCCCCAGTAACCACATACAATGCTGGGCATGGAGACTCACACCCACCAGCAATCAATACCACATACCACAGTGTCAGGCGTGGTGGCTCACACCTGTAATCCCAGCACTTGAGAGGCAGAGACAGGAGGATTGCTGAGTTTGAGGCTTGCCTGGGCTACATAGTGAGCTCAGAGCTAGCCTGAACTACAAAGCGAGACTCTGTCTCAAAAAAAAACAAAAACAAACAAACAAACAAAAAAAACCAGTTCACCTTCATGTAAGGCTGATTTGAAATTTCTGTGCTTTTAGTCATTCTCTGGTAAAGCTACCTTTAATCTAGGTAGGATAGACAGTTTCCTTCAGAATGGTATTTGGGAAGAAAAAGAAAACTTCTGAAACTGTGTTAGCCTAAAAGCATCAAAAAATACAATCTTTAAGCTAAGACTAGAATCTATTATTAAAAATACTTCTGGGTAGAGATAAGTGAGATAATACCAAGTTTTAACACTGCAATATAAGTTATCTGACTCATAAGCAAGATTTTGGAGAATCAACCCTGATAATGCAGAGGAAAAAGAGCACTTTGCAGACGAAAGATCTTCAGTACCTATTCCCACCCTTAGCCAGATGGATTGGAACACTGAAAATTCTATAAAGTACCATGTTGATGTAACTGTAGGAAAAGTCCAAAGACACTAGAGACAAGCACAGGGCACTTGTCAGGACAGCAGAGGACATGGTACTGCTGTCCCAGTGTGCTAGGGACACTGTGGATTATGGTGTTTGAGCAGATCCCAATCTGCACTGTGGGTGGGCTCTTCACAGTGCCCTATGAAACATCACACATTCGTGACAACAAAGGGCATCTTTTATTTTCCCTGATAGAATCCAAGGTACAAGAAAGCACTCCGAGCCTAGTAGGCACTCAACAGTAATATCATTCGTGATTTCAAAATTCATTTAAAAATGAGTAAGTGAGCTGGGTATGGTGGTGCATCACTGCAGTTTCGGTACTCTGGAGGGCAGAAGGAGGAAGATTGTAAATTTGACCTCAGCTTGAGAAATTAGTGACTTAGTGAAATCTGTCAGAAAGGAAGGAAGGAAAAAGGAAGGGAGGGAGAGAGAGAGGGAGAGAGTGAAACAAAGAAAAGGGGAGAGAAAGGTGGGGAAGGGGAGGGGAAGGAGTCAGCCTGGAGATGTAGCCCATTGTAAAGGCTCTAGGTTCAAACTCCTGTACCCAAATCAATACTTTTTAAAAGTAACTGAGCTCTGGGTGTACAAACCACATTTAAAATGAGTGTTAGCTTTTTTGACTGGGGGGAAAGCAGGGTTAAAAGTTGATTACTGATACTAAGTGTTGGCTAATGCTTGGATCAAGTGAAACTCATATACCTTATTGGCAGAGGAGTCTAACTTGATAATCAGTTTGGGAAGTGGTTTATCTGTGTGTTTAAAGATAAAAAGATGACCATGACTGCATAAGTCAAGAGCAGGCATGTTCAACAGGACACATGCACAAGGTTATTCAAAGAAGCTTTACTCAAAATAGTCAAAATCTGGAAAACAAGCTGCCCGTCAATAGTACAATGGATGACTAAATTGTAGGGCAGTCATCCACTGGGATACTGTGCAGCAGCACAGATCGATGTCACAGAAAGAAGCCAGCATGCCGTGTGGTCTCCTTTGTGTGAAGTTCAAGGACAGACACAACTCACTCGAGAAGTCGGATTACATTAGAAGTCAGAATAGGGTTATCTGGTGAGGAAGGGGTGGGTGTGCAGCCTTGAGGAACCTCCCACATCTTCATCTATGTGGTGGCCACCCAGGCATTTTCACAAGTAAAACTTCACTGAGTTGTACATTTCAGATTTATGAACGTCACCTGAAATAAGCTGTCCTTCACTGAAAAGGCAAGGAAGCAAAAGAAATGGTGGTTCTTTCTCAGTTGTTAATGTTTGTTTTACCCACTTTAATTTCCTTTAAATGCGTTCTTGTTGTTGGCTACAATTTGAATGTCTGAACATTGGAAAGAATTCCTTAGCCAATCAAGCGTGGACTAATTCTCTACCCCATAGCCATTTTAGGTTTCTCAATGGTTCACTCCTCATTGACATTTAAGAGAAGCCCCAACCCCAGTCCGGACACAGCAGAGAGCAGAGGCAGTGAGGACAGGCAGAGACACGAGTGCTTCCTCCACCTCCAGGCCTGAAGACCACCAGGGTACTCAGAGCCCTTGCTTATGCTATGGCTCAGGGGTCAAGCAATTTAAAAAGCACTTAGAGAAATGTCTTTGATTCTTGAAGCCCCATAGGTCATTCATCCGCTAGGTGCTATATCTTATCTGTGCCAGACCATAATACTTAAGACTGGTTTTTTTTAGCGGGTCTCAGAAGTCTAGCGCAAAAGGCATGGAAGGGGCCTTGCTGACTTAAACCTGATGTCTGTGTGATGAGAGTACCAAGAGTAACAAGAGCAGCCAGAAACCAGGATCAGAGAAAGAGCCACTGGCAGCTGCCACCTCTCTCCAGGGTCTGAAATGGCTGATATGGAGTTTGCATTAAAAAGGTGCTAAACATATTTGAATTTAAGGACTAAAGCAGAAGGAGCTTTTTATAAAGAAACGCCAGACGAAAATTACTGATAATGTGTTTGAAACAATTCTACTGCAAAGTCACAAAGGCAAGCTTGGCCTTCAGCTACATAGTCCGAACCCCTTAGAAAGTGAGCTCAGTGATTTCAGCCACTGACTTTTCAGAGAATATTAAAACAAATGAACTGTATATCTGCAAAATGGGAACAGAAACTAGACGATGGGTACCTGCAAAGCTCATGCACGAGAGGCCTCCAGTCCTTAAAAGATATTATAAGGTGCCTGCCGGCCATATATATGTAAGTCAAATTCATTTCCAAATATCTGGATTAAAATTGTCTCCCTGATGTTCACCAACAAGCAGGTCAGTATTTTCTCAGGGCCTTTATACTATTTCCTGCATGAATGCAAATGCATGTATTGCATGTCACAACATAATTTCATATTTTAAATGGATAGATACAATTATCAGCCAGCAAATGTCTTTTCCTTATATTGGAAATAGCAAAATCTGCCAGTCAGCCAGAAAAACGGCAACGACAAAAAAAAAACAAAACAAACAAACAAAAACTTTTAATACCTTAGCTTAAATTAATAATTATGTTTCATTTTTTAAATTCTAGAGCTCTCGCAATGCATCATAAATTCAATTCCGCCAGAAGAAAATCTAATAGTGTTTACCCCACCTATGAACGTTCATCTCCCAGATGAAAGGGTTGCAGCTGGCCTGTGGCTCATGCCTGTAAACCCAGCACTCAGAAGGCAGAGGCAGGAGGATTGCTGTAAGTTCAAGGCTAGCCTGGGCTACACAGTAACTTCAGGGCCAGCCTGAACTACAAAGTGAGACCCTGTGTCAAAAAAAAACAAAAACAAAAACAAAAGCAGATGAAAGGGTTGAAAACTTTAAGACTCATGGAATTAATTTTCTTCCTTTCTTATCACTCCTCATTGACAGCATGGAGTTGAGTGCAAAGTTAACATGACTAGAGGACTGGTGGAGCGCACTTCTAGATGTGCCTGTGTGGTTGTGGAATTTTAGCCTGGGATTTGCATCTGCTCCTCCTCCTCCTCCTCTCTGGTACTATTGCCTTGCTCTGCTTTTCAGCCTGCAAAGGCTCAGCAACTCTGCTCCACCACGTCCTCTCACTATGAAGTTTCTGCTATGGAGTCAGCTGGCCAAGGACCAAATCCCCTCCACATAAGAGCTGAACTGAACCTCTCTCCCTTCAAGGTGTGGGTGTCAGGCATTGTATCTAGTGTCAGAAAAGCTGACTCATGCCGACATGTTGCAGTGAAAGAATAGTGTCTTAGGCTGAACACTGATTCTAAGAG
>PVIC010002340.1:0-78846 GCA_004025085.1 Thryonomys swinderianus | reverse complement strand
CATTAAACACCCTGTTCCAGATTCCTCTTGCAAGTCTGTACCTAGTTTCCGGTTGTCATGTAACACTCCAAGGTCTTCTCCTCTCTGCTCCCACCGTGGTGTCTTTCAGTGCACATTTATGGAATGAATGAAATGATTTTTTAAAATACCAATGACTAGGAAGTACCAAGTAAAAGATTCACAAGTGTGTGTGTGTGTGCGCGCACGCATGTAACCCTTAAAGGCTGCCACTGATTGTGACACTGATTCCACAATGAAAGACCCTTCCCAGGCAGAAATTCATTTCCTCACCTTTCCTGGGCAGCCCCGTAGGCAGATAAGCCAGTTTGGAAGAAGGTGAAGAACAGTACACTTTCCGGCGCCCGAGGGAGGAGGGAGGAGGGAGGAGGGAGGAGGGAGGAGCTCCGGACGGGACCCTCGGCTGGCAGTGCAGCAGTGCGGCCTCAGGTAGGGAGGCTCAGGGTTCACGGTAGGCCTGTGTCTCAGAGAGAAGGGTTGCGAAGCCTGCTCGAGTGTATCCCGGCCTTCTGGAGGTCCGGACGTTTGTCCAAGTGCCACTTAGCCCTCTGCGGGAGTTCTTGCTGTACCTCCCAGGCCAGGATGCCGTGGTCTTTACTCAGACGGGAACTTTAAGCATCCATCACCATTACTGGCGGTACACCTCAGAGACTCTCCAGGCGGTATTGTATCCTCGGGGGCGGGGCTTAGCGAAGCAGGGCGGAGTCAAGGGGTTCCCCCCTTGGCCCATCCCTTGGCTGGGTAGAGCAGTGATTAGAGCTTCGCCAGGGCTCCTTCAGGTGAAGAGTAACTGGCTGCCCCGCCCGATGCTGGCTAGCGGCTGCAGAAAGCTAGGGCCCCAACAAGCTGGGGGTGCTGGGTCCCTGCTTCCAAGTGGCCTCCAGAGAGTTTGGCCGCAGTTTGGGCGCCAGGAGTGCTGCAAGCCTGTGTGTGGTTGCTCACGCCGCCGAGGTCTTGCTGCGCACGCTGGAATCCCGAAAGCATTTGGGAAACTTCTCGCCCCTACTCTTTGCTCTCCACTTCGGGTGGGAAAGCAGTTGCTGAGTTGTTTGATTTCCTCCCCCAGTCAGACTCGGTAAAAATAGCCGTACGCCAGGCAACTGAGCCAAAGCCCTGCCGCACCGCTGCCCCGGGCCGAGTGTGCACCTAAAAATACCCAGCAGTTCGCAACTCGCGCTCGGGTTGCGGGCGGGTCCGGCCGGGCCGCAGAGGGCGTCTGGAGACCGGAAAAACAGTGGCCGCCTAGCCCCTCGCCGTGGCCGGGGCTGTCCCTTTAAATCCTGAAGAAGGCAAAGAGAAAAAAGGAAAGAAAGAAAAAAGACAAGGAGCCCCGAGCGGTGGGTGGCTTTGCCCGGGCCCCCACTCCGCCCTCGCGGAGGGCAGACTCCCGCCCGCGTCCTCCGCGGGTCCCCGCGCCCCTCAGCGCCGCCCACTCGCCACAGTTACTGTCAAAATAGAAATTAACGGAGCCAGGAGGAGGCTGGGACGCAGCAAGTGCATGTGTGGCGGGCAGGGCGCGGAGGGACGCCGCGGAGGGGGCGGGCACGAGCGGGAGGCGACCGCACACATCCGGGCCCTTTCGCCCCGTGCGCTCCCCGATCCGGCTGCGCGGGCTCCGGGCGCGGGGCGCGGGGCGCGGTGCGCGGTGCGCGGGACTCAGGGTGACGGCCGCGGCGCGGGGGCGGGGCGCGAGGAGGGCGGAGGCGCGGGCGGGGAGGGCGGAGCTGCCCGCGCGCCCGCCGCCGCTCGGCTCCACACCCGCCGGCGCGGCCCCGCCACGAGACTCCGATGACAGCGGCGTTGCCGGCGCTGCTCGAAAGCGCGGGGACCGACCGACCGCGGCGGCGGCGGAGGACGCGAGGACCGCGGCCCGGGGCCAACTGCGGGAGGCGCGCGGGGCCGGCGGCGCGCAGAGGTGAGCGGCTTCTCCGGCCGGGCTCCGCACTGGCTGCCAGGGGTCCCTCCCGCACCTTGGTCGCCCCAGCAGTTCGGGAGGTCCGGGGTGACGAGAGGGGTTTGTGCATCCTCCGCGCCCAAAAGCGGTCGCCGCGGCCGTTGCTAGGAGGCGGGCGGTCTGCGCGCCCCGGGGCCCCGGGGAGCAGGGACGCCCTCCATTCGCTGGGCAGCAGGCGGGGGGCTGCAGTGGCTATTCAGGGGCTCCGTGCGGCAGCCATGCAACCGGAGGAGGCGGGAGGAGGGAGAAGGAGGGAGTGAGGGGGAGCCAGAGGAGAGCGAGCCAGCGAGCGGGCGCCGCGCCTCCTGGCTGGCACCGCGGCCGGGAGCGAAGTGGCGCGCGGGGCTGGAAGGGAACTTCTGCCGGCGCGTGCGGCCCCGGGCTGTGCGGCGCCTCCGGGCCCGGCCGGCGGGACTGTTGGCAGCCACAGGTGGTTTCTTCCAAAAGTTTTACCGCACTTCTGCTGGGCAGACGCGGGAGCATTTGGGGGAGCGCCAGTTTCCTGGGACTTTGACACCCGTACCTTGCACTGTCTTTCTTTGAGGATTAGGAAAGGGTTTGGAAACGCGCGCGGACCCCATACTTCCGCGATGAGCCCTGAGGACTTCGTGGTGTTCTAGTACCCAGGTGACGCGTAAACCAGGTCTAAAATTTTTGTTGGGGTCATATTGGGAAGTTGAGAGGACTGGGCGTAGGCACACAATTCCTCCATGCTTGGGTCAAATTAAGACAAGCTTTGCCCTATAACTAGTCGACTGCACAGGGCATCTCTTCTTAGCGACACACACGGGAACCGCGCGTGTCTTCGCTCACAGCGTGCGCATTTTTTGCTTGGCTGAAAGCGAATTGTCTCTGGCCTCTGTGCTGCTTTGTTATTCTGGCCGCTTGTCTGATTTCACTAGGTTGCAAGGCCAGGAGGAGCCAAAGAAAAGCGAAGCAGCAGCTCTCATTACCTTTGAAATCTACAGAGCTGTGGAGGCTGGTACCCAAGCCCTGCATTGACAGTGCAGGGCCGAGCTGGAGGCTAATAGCCTTTCTGACTGTTAGCAAGACTAGGGATGAGGATTCTGGCACCTCTGGGACAGGAAGAGAGATAAGGGTGGGAAGAGACGACCTCTTAAAAGAGGAAGATATGCTATGTCCAGTGTTGGGAGAGGTTTGGAGGTCCGATGGCTTGGCGCCTGCCCTCATTGGACAGGTTGATGAATCCAGGGCAGCGAGGTAGAACCACCCTGGTAGGTCCTGGGCTGAAAGAAATCATTATTCTTGATACCTGGGTGTTACAAGTAAAAGTACAAAACTGTGAGGGTTGGAAAACACGAAATCAATCCTTCATTCTCCTTGGTCCTGCTCCCCCTCCCACTTCCTCTTACTCCCACAAATAGGGAAAAGGTATTCCCTGCTTTAAAGAAGATCACAACATTTGGGGGCTGAAACAGATCTTAAATATTAGGAACGCTCATTTAACAAAGGAACAAGGAAGGAAGGTGATCTGCCACAATGGTAAGAGGCCCAGGGAGACCAGAAATGACATTAGTATCACACTCAGGATGGAGAGAGTTCGCAGGGTAAGGCTTTGTAGGGTCTGGGATGAGAAATGCCACTTGTAGACCCCAAGCATATTATGGGCTTATGTGGTACTTTCTGGATCCACCTTTCCCAGCTAGGGTAGGGTATTTCCTATCCCACGTCTTTGGCTTACCAAAATCAGGTCTGTCCCAGCAAAGTCCAGTTTGATACTGTCCTAGCTTTTCCCGTTCCCTCATTATCCCAAACCCTGTAGATTCCTTTGGTAACATAATGTAGCTTGATTAGCCAAGATGAATTTGCAGCTTGTCTCACTGAAGCACCCACTTTCCATAGGATGCCAGAACTCTTTTTTCCTGGTAATTAGGTTTTACAGATATTTTTGAAAGCGAGCCCAATTTTGGATCAATTACACTTGGACACAAATGCTGTGCTGTTGTAGATACCAAATGAGAAAGATGAGCAATTATCTAGGGGTGTTGGAAGAAATGTTGTTATGAGTATTTGACATAGCTATTAAGCATCAATGAGTGGGTTCTCAGTAAATGTTTTTTACTCTGTATTTTATTGAGCAAACAAAGTGTCTTAATTAAAAAGAGCTGAGAGTTAGCCACTTAGATTTTAGCCACTTGTTTCTTACCAGTGTGTATAGGAAGGGTGGGCGGAAAGAATAGAATGATAAACAGAATGATCAAGATAACTTTTTCCTCAAAGCAGAATATTGTAGGGGAATGCTTAGTCTTCAGGCTATGCTGTTATGTACAGTTAAGCAGAACCTTACTAAGTCCAAAGAACTCTGGGTGTGGTACATGTCAATCTGTATTAGTCAGAAATGACTTGTAAGGGATAATTTTTTTTTTTTGAGACAGGGTCTTGCAATTAGTTCAGGCAGGCCTTGAACTCACTGTGTAGCTCAGGCTGGCCTCCCCCTCATAGCTATCCTCCTACCTCAGCCTCCTGAGTGCTGGGCCCAGCCCACGGGAGAATATTTTGTATGTTGCATTGTTTTCCAGAACACAAAATGTCAAGAATTTAAGGCCAATGCAGTGTCATTGTTTAATTTTTCTGTTTTCCTGAATAGATAAGAGTTGATGTCTGGGTAGCTATGCTTAGGACTCCTGTGCAAGAATCAAGATTTGGTGTACCAGTGATAATATGGCATTACATTTGATTTTTAAAAAATTTTTATCACACGCTTATCTCATCAGCATTCCTCATAAGCTAGATGGTTCAGCTATTTTTTCATTTTATAGACAGAGAAACTGAGGCAGAGTGAGGGGAAAGTGCTCTTCCTAAAACTTCTTGCAATGCACACTGAACGTGTGGCTTGGACCTTCTGGGCTGACCAAGGTATAGGTGACTCTCTTGTTATGTTTCCAGATCTCAGCCTTTTGCAACAAGGCAGTTATAGAAGGTCGTGGAGAAGTGGTGGGGTCACAGTAGCAGCTCACTGAAGGCCAGTCCTCAGGGCATCTTGTTCCCCACCCTTGCTGGTGGAGGGCAGTTGTCCTCCCTTTCCTGCCAGGCTGTGGGAACTTGGGTGCTGAGGGCCCAGTTGGCTGAGGCTGGGCAGGGGGTGTCGGATCTGTGCCTGTGAAGGGCCGAAGGAGTCTGAGCTATTTATAACTCTGCCTTCCCTCCTGGGAAGAAGAGGCTCAAGGGTCTGGAACTATCTGTGTCACTGATTCCACCCCCTCCATGGCTGAGTCCCACTAGGAAAAACCCTGCTACCCATCCTCATTGGCACAGACCTCAGCCTTTGTGGAGGGGATCCTTATGGCTTCGTGGACTGTCACCTGCCCTGAGGGATTTAAGATACAAAGATTTCCTGGGGCCAATGAGTGCATCTTCTCTCAGGCTCTGCCCCACTGTGCCATGGGGCAGACCCCAGAGCCCCCAGGGCAGAATTTAAGAACCTACTAAAGTGAGCACTGTTGATCTTTCTGAATAATATCAAGAGTTTCTCCTTCTCCGAGTACTGGGGACTGAAGCAGGGAGCACAGAGCTAAATCTCCAGGTCTTTCATTTATTTTATTGTGAGTCAGGGTCTTGCTAAGTTACCCAGGGAGACTCAAACTTTTGATCCTCCTGCCTCAGCTTTCCAAGTAGCTGGGATTACAGGCAAGTGTATTGCCACACCTAGGTGGCAATAGTTTTTATGCAAGAGATTCTGCAAGTGATAAATTGGATTTGGTTCCTTTGACTCCAAGTTGAGATATTTTGCTGTAGGGCTGGTGGAGGAGGTTTGAGGCAGACCCTTCTCCCCAGCTCTACTCCAGGCCTGTCCTTGATGCTTTCTTGCCCACCCACTCTTTAAATCAACACCAAAGTTCTCTTTTGCCTTGGAGTAAATAATATGAGCCATGCTACTGGTTGCAACTTCATTCCTGAGACTGAACATGTTTTCTCCCAGGTGAAGGAGAGGAGGGGCTGTCAGGAGGAGGAAGCCACACCACTGTGCTGGTCTCTCTGCTTTACCCTCATGTGAATTGATCTGCCCATCAGAACCATTTGAGGGCTCCCAAAAGGTTTTTACCCGGGGAAAAGATTTAAGTAGGAGGCCCTGGATGGACAGGAGAGTGGGGGTGGATGGCTGGAACAAGGGTGGCCTGGCATAGCTGGCACAGGCCTGTACCCTTGAGGGTTTGTTTGCTGTTTCTCTCCTTGTTGATCTAAGTACAATATGTGTTTTTAGGACCAGTTGGGCTGGGAAGGGTGGATGGGTAGGCGGTGGCCAGGCTGGCTTTGTTGCTTTCAGCTTACTCTGGGCACTGTGAAGGGGAGGTTGGCAGTTCGAGAGCACAGCACAGAGAGTGGAGAAGAGACAGAGGTTTCCTGGGCGTGCTGAGAGCCTTGGGGCCAAGCTGCCCGGCCATTCCACACCACACCCAGGCTAGGAGCACCGCTCGTGGGTTCTGCACAGGCTCATTTAGTCCTTTGTTTGGCGCTGTGGCCAGTCCAGGCTCACACAGAAGCAGGCAGTATGTTTCCTTCAGGAAGACAGGCCAGGCCGGCCCCCTCTGCTCCCTCGCGGCCAGTCTCTGCCCCTCTGACCTTCGCTGCTCCCATGCCCCACTTCTTCTGACTCCTTGTTTCTTGCACACCTGGAGCTCTTATGTTTCTCAAGCGGCCGGTCTCTGTCTGAAGTGCTCTTTCCTCCCATTCTCTCCTGCTGGCTTCTCCTTGTCATTTAGGTCTCAACTGAAACATCACCCTACACTGTATTCTTTACCGCACACACTATTTGAGAGGAATCTCGGTTCTCCAGCTGTTTATTATCTGTCTTCCCCTTCGGGGAATGTAAGCTTCTGAGGCCAGAGACCTTGTGTGTGTTGCTCCCTGTTGTCTCTTTAGCACAGTGCTGTGCACATGGTGGTGCCCAAGTAAACAGCTGCTGAGTGAATTTGCCAGTTCATTCTGCTGGGTGCATTAATGCGAGTCAGCCAGAGGCCCTGTCCTGCATATCTCTTCAGCCTGAGGCAGAAATAAAGCTACTTCAGGTATGTTTTGATGCAGTGCAGAAAGGGAAAGTGGAGTCAAGGGGCAGAGCCCAGGAGGGCCACCAACAAAGGCTGGTTTGGGTGTGTCTGTGTGAGTCTTTTGGACATGTGATGAGTTCAGAAGCTCTGGCAGATGACCTGCTTCCAGGATGGAGGCTCTTTTAGTGTGTGTGTGTGTGTGTGTGTGTGTGTGTGTTGCTCTCTTCCTCCTCCTTCCCTTCTCCTCCCTCTCTCCTCCCTCTCTCTCTCTGTTTATTTACTTCTTTGGTGGGCAAGAGTTCCAAGCATAATGCCATCCTTGGAGAGTCAGGAATGTTGTGTTTTTCCACCAGCACCACTCATTGGCAGCCTCCTCAGCCCAGCTGTGGACAGCTGTCTGCCAACGTGGACACAGGGAGGGTTTCTCCCCAGGGCCAAGGGGCATACTCAGCCTGCAGGAGTGGGGAATTGCACTCGTGCTTCACACTCTGCTAATTTCCAAGCCCTGCTGAAATGGTGCCTATAAAAGCAGATTCATGAGGAAATTAAAAAACTATTAGCATTCTCTTTACTGACTGCTTATTTTCTGATTATGAAAACAGTGAGCATCATGACAGAAAAATTGGAAAATGTGGAAAAGTGTAAAGTGAAAATAAAACAAAAAAATGCTGCAACACTAATTTTGAAGTGTTTCCTTCTAGTCTTTTTTTCCTGTACACACAAACCCACATATATGCACAGAAGGACACACATAAAATATAATTGGTGATATACATTGTTTCTGCAAACTTTTAAAACCCATGCCATCTTTTACTAAACAGAAAGTTTCCTTTGGGAAACAGACATTTCTACTATGCATCATCAATACCAGAAACAAAAATGTCTTTGAGTTTCTTCACCCATGGCAGGTTTCAGATGGCTTTATCTTCTATACTTTGAATAGGGGAAACTGTTGTCCTTCCCTGCCCTCCAACTCATGGTGGCTGTGTTTGGAGCCATACTCCTCACTGCTCACTTCTCTGTGTCATTGTGCTCAGCACAGGGATGCATAGTGCTGTCAGGGATTCTAGCACTTGAATGGAAATGTTTATCATGGACATGTAGCATCTCTTCAAGTAGCACATAATACCTTAGTTAGCAGTGGGGTACATTAACTAATCATTCTTAACTGAAAAATAGGAGAAGCAGGAGGAGAAATGTGAACCTATGTCATTTCATTTGTGTGTTTAGGGTACCTCTCGTCGTGGGGCAGGGGGCACATTTCTTTAAGAGCCCAATGACTTGGTCTATTTTACTACCATGTGTTTGACCTGAAAGAGTACCTGGTGCATGGAGGGGCATGGGAACTAACTTGCTAAGTGAATAAAATACAGTTTTTCCTCTGGGAGGTGAGACCCTTATTAAATTTATCCATGTCCATTCTGGGTCCTCTTGTTAGGGAATGCTTGGTGTGGGGCCAGATTGGAGGGTGGGAGCAGGAACAAATGACTTAATTTTGGTGGGTTTTGGAGAAGGTGAGGTTTAGTTAGAGTCTTGATGTAGGGAAGTAGAAGCTGTGAACTTTCTAGACACAGGAAGCAGTGGGATCCACGCAGGAGGAAAGGCGTGGGTGGAACCTCTGAGTGGAGACTGGAGGGGGGGTACAGTGCAAGCAAAGGTGTGGCGAGATTCTTCAAAGTGGGACCCCCACCCCGGGCCTGGAATCTAGGTCAGCAGAGGGTGTGCTCTTGGGATTGTGAGGCCTCTGCCTCTTCTGGGCAGAGATGAGGGTGTAGAGGTTGAGAAGTTAAAGGATGGTGAGGGGCACAGGCTTGGAGCTAATCACACCTGTGGCTCGGCCACTTTCTCCTGTCACCTTGGGCACCTTAACCACTCTCAGCTTTGGTTTCCTTGTCTGTGTAGCTGTGCTAATACTAACTCGGTGAGGGTGATCGGGAAGCGAGATGCCCTAATACACAGGAGCTCTTGGAAAAGCCCTCAACAAAGAGTGAGAAACCAACCCATCTGTGGTCGTCATCATTACTTATACATTTTATAAGTTTCTGTTTCCAACCTGAAGGGAAGTAGGAGGAAAGACTGAGGATTGGTACCAGAGGAGGTCCAAGACTTTGTTGTCTTCCTTCTCCTTCTCCCCAAGCTGTCACCTATTTCAGAGGATTGAAAACCGGGTTTACATGAACAGTGTTAGGGGCAACTGCACATATATAGGAAGAAGTAATGTCACTAGAGGATTGAAGGTCCCTCTTTCCCTTCCTCAAATGGAGGAGGAAATATACTCACTAAAGCCAAGAGTTTAATCTAGCCATCACTGGCAGGAGGACACTATTCCCTTATGTACTTGGGCACCTTGCAGTAGCCACAGAGATGGGTGGGATGGGCCAGGTTAGTTGAGCCGGTTGGAAGCTGAGTGAGGGAGCAGCACACCCTAATATTAATTTAATTAAAATCATCTATATAATTTAAGTTTTCTAGTAGCTACATTTGAAAAGTATATAAAAAGTTAAACTAAATTTTACCCAACATATTTTTATCTAGTATATCTGAAATATGATTTCAGCATGGAACCCTTGTCCTGTTTCAGGTGCCCAGTATCCTCCCACAGCTGGTGGCTGCCTGTTGGACAGCACAGGGAGCCTGGGGCAGAGGTTTGGGAGGGCTGGTGCGGAGGAGAATGGGAGCTCCACAGGAGTGTGAGGAGAGCCGCTGGGACGGGAGGAGCACTTCAAAGAGCAGAGGCTGGGGCTTTAGCTCAAGTGGTACCACACCTACCTTGGAAGAACAGGGCCCAAGTTCGATCCCTGGTACTACAACGAAAGCCACTGAATTAGGACAGGTGCAAAGGGTAGTGAGACCTGACTTGCCTTGGCAGAGGTGGGCATATGGTGTATTCCTGAGGGAGCCATCCTGCTCTCCCAGGCCTTGGTTTCCCCATCTGTAACGTAAGGTTGTGTTATTTCTGAAGGTCATTTCTTCTCTGGTGTACTGCAATTTCAGAAAGATGTGGAAAGCCGGTTCAACCACTTCCAGGTGAGAAGAAGGTGTAAGAGGGGGTGGAGAGAGGTTAGGATGGCAGGCAGATCTCGGGACCCACATTTTAAAACATCACCTTCAGAGTTCTGTGGGATAACTTGTGCAGTGAGGCTCTCCAAGAATGGACAGTGTCCAGTCACATCACCAACCTGTCTTTTAGAAAGTATGTTTTGGAGATGGGGCAGTAGTCCTGCTGTTTTGAAATAGTGACATAGTTTCATTACGCTGAAATTTTGGAGCTTCCTCTTGTTCCTGGGTCTTCCCAGAGGGCTGTGAATGGCAGCCATAAAAGATGGGAGGGGCTGACAGGAAATATTAGTACAAAAAAGGGAACTTTTTCAGCTCTGTCATAAATGAGCGCTGGGCCTGTCCAGAGAGGATATGGGCCAGGGGGGACAGAGCAGCAGGTGTGTTTGGAGGGAAGGGTGTGCCTCAGTGTATTTTAAGCTCCTGAAGTCAGAGGCACTGTGAGGAGGGACTTCGACTTTATCTCCCCACTACAGCCTCTGTGGGGGAAGGAAGCTCCCTTCCTTTGTAAGGGGGGGTCCTTTTAAAAAATCATGCTGTGACTCCCCAAGTCACTGTCTGTAGCTACCTGAGGAACCATCTCCCAGGCAGGAAAAGGGCCCAAGTGCCAAGGCTCCGAGGGGCCACAGGACTCTCGAAGATCCTCCCACACCCGTGCTGCCTGGTCCTACTGCCTCAGTTCTGTCTCCTCCTGGTTCCCAGATGACTCAACAGGCTGCCTACAACCATTTTTAAATGAAGGTTTCTCTTTCTGTTTTCCTAAACCAGATTTTTAAAATTACTTTCCTCATATTATTTGCTTTACATTTTTAATTTTTTCAAATAGGTCAACACTTACCTGGTTTAAAATTCAGAAGGTACAAAAGGCTATTTAAAGTGAAACATCTTTCTCTCATTGCCATTACTTCCTTTACCTGATGACAATAGTTTTTTCAACTTAAAGACATTTGGTGCATACAGAAAAAAAAAAAAAAGAAAGAAAAGAAAAACTTCATACATATATGTGTGTATGTATACATACATAGACATGTTTATTTCTAATTTTTTTAAGCCAAATAGAATCAGATCAGGCACATTCATTTCAATTTTCACTTAATACATCTTGGAAATATCTACAGTCTGACTTAGTGCTTGATAATATGACTATCCTTTACTACATGAATATTTTGGTTTCTAGTCTTTTGCTGAGAGCAATATTCAGTGATTTTTTTAAAATGAAAGCCATCCTTGATTTTTCTGAATACAGGCAATTTTTTAGCACTCCAAGTATGCTGAGTTATTGTTCAGTTATTGTTAAGATATTTCAAAGATTAAAATTGCTTAATTGTTTAAGGATTGAGCAGAATAAGCAATTTTCAGCTGAACTTGCAATAAAACAAATTATACAATCAACTTTGATTTAGCAGGATGGTGTTTCTTAAACTCCTACTGTGTGCTGGGTGGAGGCAGATGCAAAGGAGAAAAGACTTACAGGGTGGTGCTCACATCCTGGGGTGGAATCTCATATTAATTGGTGTCTGATGGGAGCAGAGAACAGATGAAGCTTCATGCCGGAAAAGGAGAGTAAAGCCATACTGGTGCAACCGTAAGAGAGGAAGAAAGTGGAGGTCTTTGGGGGTAATGTTGGACCCCCTGAGTGGGAGGTGAAAGGCAGGGTCCCGAGGAGGGGCTCTGAGGTGATTGGGGTTTCTTGACCACAGCTCATGCCCACTGTCATTGGTTTTCTCAGCCGCCCTTATAGCCCATGCCTCTCAACAGGGTCCTCTAAAGGGCAGAGTCAGGGACCTGGCTCAGGCAGAAGACTATGTATGTAGTGTGTTCCTTCTGACCCCAAGGGGCTTTGAAATGCCTCTTTATCAGGGTAACTTCAGGGTCTAGGTGCATGAGTGTCCTAGTCTCTTCAGAACAAATGGGCCTTGATGGTGGAACTGCCCAGTGGACAGAGGGAGCTGTGGTCCTCAGAGAGAAATCAACCCTGTTGTATGGGAAGACATGCTCGTTCCCTGCCTGACCTTCCAGAGCTGGTCCTCGTGTGTGTCAAGCAATCTGTTCCCATCTTAAAGGAACCTGTTTCTCATGAATGCTGTCCCAGTCCTGGAAGCCTGTGCTCTTTGGGGCTCAGAATGCCTTTGTAAGCAGCCCCCAGACTGAGGGGGTGGACTTCTTCAGTGAGCTTGAAGACAGCAAGCTGAGAGCTGGCTCTGGAGACTACCTGAACATGGAGAATCTTTACTGATTAGGGGTGTGTGCAGGTGTGGAAGCTGTGATCCCTCATGAGACACAAGATAAGTTTGAGTTCCTATGGTTCTTTTGTCCTGGGCTAACTTTTGTAGGGAATCAGTGAAACCAAAGAAATGCTACTCAATAGTACCTCAGTTCATGAACTCAGTTTCCTCTCCACAATTCTGGTCACAAACTGAACTAGACAAGAACTTGTGGGAAACAGGGCAAGGGGACATAACTGGAACCTTTGCATTAAGTTCTAGTCTCCTGTAAGTACCAACAGCACACAGTAAAATAATTAATAATTAGGTAGAAATGAGACTTAGAGAAGAAGCTGAGTTTGGGCCTGATCCATGCTACTCTGGGTAGCCAAGACCCCAGATTTGAGCTTGCCACACCTTTTATTCCCCTAGACCCAAATTTGCCACACCTTTCATTGTATGCATTTCAAAAGATGCAGGAGGGCTTGGCAGATATGACAATAGTCCTTGAGAAGTTATCAGTAGTTCTTGAGAAGTTATGTAGATCCTGATATAGTTCTGCCCTGAAGCATCATAGCATGTGGGACCACTGGAGCCCCTGTTGCTACCAGAGGTGAAGACAAGTGTTAAGTCCCCAAGTCAGTCTGCAGGCAGGAAAGCTCAGCCCAGTCATAGTCTCAGTTATGCAATTATTTTTCTCAAATAGGATTGTTCCTGATAAGAACTGAATCAAATTCCCCCATAAGGTCATCATTAAACCTAACCATTGAATTTGATTCAGTTCTTGTCCAACTCAGTTTGTGACCAGAATTGTGAAAAAAGCAAGTTCGTGAATTGAGGTACCTCTGTATCTTCAAGGATTTAAAAATGAATTTGGAAGCTGATGATATACGTAGGATACAGATATGGTCAAATGATTCAGGGTGACTTGTAAGGACTATAAAGTTTCAAAGAAAGAGCCATTGTGGACCCTCTAGACTGTGTGCTTAAAACTGGCAGATGTGAGATCTGAGAGGAGACTCTGGAAGGTTGCTGGCAAGCGGGTGGAACTGACATTATTGAGCAACTGCTGCATAGCAGGCCCTTCCCAACTGTGACATTTTCATTAATTCTCACAGTGATTTTTGATTCAGCATTATTACTCCCACTTAGCAGATAAGGAACTGAGGCTCACAACGTTAGGTTAACTCACTCCACGTGGTACTTCTGCCAGGAGGTGACACAGCTGCGATTCCAGAGCCCATATTCTTTCCACAGCAATGAAACTGACAAGAAGTTTCTTAAGGGTATTCAGAGTGAGGGGAACAGCCTGGGCAAAGGTGCTTATGTGCAACCAAATGTGCATGGGCCAAATTTGAGAAAAGTCTTTTTGGCAAAAAGGTATGAGTAGAAAGCAGGAGGAAATACATTTGCTTAAAAGGGTCAGAATTAGGGAAGTAATTACAGCAACTCTCACCTTCCAATCTAATTCTTTCTGTCCAATTAACTTCTGGTCTTTCTGCCTTGGTCAGCTCAGTGCTAATATAATTCAGGAGATGGCATAGTCTTGATTTTAGCCTTAAACAATAGGAATTTAGTTAGAGAAGATCCACATGATACTAAGTAGTAAAACCATTTTTTTTTTTTTTTGAGACAAGTTCTCGCTTTGTAGTTCAGGCTGGTCCTGAGTTCACTATGTTGCCCAGGTAAGCCTTGAACTCAGCAATCCTCCTGCTTCTGCCTCCTAAGTGCTGGGATTACAGGTGTGAACCACCATGCACAGCATTGTGGTATGTGGTACTGATTGCTGGTGGGCATGAGTCACCATGTCCGGTATTATTGTATGTGGTTACTGGGGGTTGAACTCAGGACCTTGTACTTGCTAGGCAGGCACCAGAACCATTGAGCTAAATCTCTGGTCCTAAAACCATATATTTTAGTCCAGCACCAAACTGGGATGAATTTTATTCAGAGGCCATTATCTCTTTCATACAAAATTTTGGAGCCACTTAAAGCAGTCGTAAAAATGCAACTAACATCACAAAGAAATACCAAGCCACTAAACCCAGGTGTTAAGATATCCCAGAGGCATGTGTTGTGCATGTGTTATAATTCTGCAGATGGATAGTTCTGTGTTTCCAGTTCTATGAAAGCCACATGATTTGCTGACCACCACTGCTCTGCTTGTAGTTAAGGATAAGAATTCCTCTTTCATTATATTTACTCTGTTATGGGCCAAGCAACATGTGCTGTCGGGTGCTGGGAGGGACAGGAATAGAGAAAATGATTTGAGGACTGGTAAATCTTATGTAATGATTAGGCTGTGAGATGTGGTGAAGAGATTCAAGGACCCCATTCCAAGGCCTCAGTTTGCATAAACTCCTTCCAGTGGATTTATATCTGCTTTATAATTTCAAGGTCTGTCTGTCCTAGTACTAATTTACAAATAAACACAAACCACTTCAACAGAAAGGCCTGCTTTTTATTTTTCTGACTGTCTCTAGCACTTGGAAATGTGTGCCTTAATGAAGGATTAGTAGGTGGCTGATCTGATCTCACCCGAGGATTCTTACCTTGAGCCTGGCAGAATATTTATGGAAGGTAAAGAAAATGCTTCCCATTGCTGGTTTAGCTCTAATGGTTGATGTGCTTGTGCCCATTTAGGAAATTATTCCTTAATGCAGATTTCAGTGAGTTTCCTAGAACCCAGAAATATTGCTCATAAAGCTAGGCAGTGCAGAAGACAGCACAGAGGGTAAAGACCCAGGTACTGTCCTGGCTGGCCATTGGAAAATAGGTGCGTGCTTTCTTTTGTCTACGCAGAGTCCTTGGTGCTTTACACAGGGGTAGGGATGGAGAGAGGTTGTAAAAATGAATTATTTGATAAAATAATATTTCTGCTTACATTATAGAAAGCTAAATTATGCTATGTTCTCTCTCCTTGGCCTTAGGAGGAATTCCTTATCCCTTTAGGTTCTGATGCACTAGATTTGGCCCACCTTGCAGAGAGGTATCTATTAGCAGAAGTCATTAAAAGCCATTGTTTAACTAAAGGCTTTTCCTTCCCCTCCTTACAATTTTCAAGCTTCTGCATTTGTACAACCTGACTCAGCAACATTCTATTTTGGGAATTTGTTACCTTTCCTCAGATTCTGGGCTACAGTTCCCTAATTTTCTGCTCTTTGCTCAGAAATGGCAACTTCCTAGATTTTGGCTCCAGGTCTCACCACAAAAGGACACATCTCAGTATGAGGACTCTGCCCCTTGTTGGTGGGCATCTTGGAGGACTGGATTTTCCTTCCTGCCTGCCTCCTGCACAAACTAACAGGGTCACCATTATAAATTGTTACATTTCTGGCAAGTGGCCATTTATCAGTGTGGTAAAGAATCTGAACAGAACACATATTACATACAGTCATGACCTGATATTCTCTCTCTTCCTCTCTCTCCCACCCTCCTTTCTGAAATGGGATTTTTTTTTTTTGTGTAAAGCACTTACCACTGTGGCTGATACAGAGTCCAGAACTCAATAAATATATGACTACTACTAACATTCTAATTATCATGCTCAGAAGGAACACATATCCCCAGTCCTTTTGTTGGCATGCTTAAGAATCAGAAAGCTCTCTTACTTAGCTTAGTGACCAGCCCTTTTTGTTGTTTATACTCCATCGTTCATACTCACACACAGCACATTAAGAGTCTGTTCATTCTTGGGATGTGTGCAAAATTCCAATGCCTGCCAGGAGAATTTATGTGTGGTTTTAGAGGGGATAATCGACCAGTTAGTATGTGCACACTGATTTTATACACATACGCATCGTCGTTTACAGCACACATTATAACATCTTCAATCTCTGCCAAGAATGTGTATTTCTTAGCCCTGTGCATTTGCATATTATGGGTTCATAATTCCAAATAGCTGTAGAGATCTCCACAGAAAAATGTAGTCACTATACTCTGCTGTTCTAAATCTCAATATAGTGGTAAAACCTGGTTAATTTTTGCCCCTGCTAATGTGCCAGTCCTATAATTTTTACACACCAACACACACAAATCTGACTTTGCTACAGAGCAAAGATTTAATACTGGAATCTGAATTACACTGTCTCTCCTCCAGACTTCATTACCTTTCCAAAATATTTCATACACACGACAAAAAGTGCTGTGGTCCTGTTGTCACACATGATTAAAAAGAAAAGGTTTGTTAGAATAAATGTACTCACCACATCAGCTGTTTTCCTGATTTGGGTCATTGACTTGTTATTCTCCTGCCTTGAGTCATCTGCCCAGTCTCTGGCTTGGCTGAGCTCTGTGATGAGGCAAGGAGTTCTCCAGAAATTGTTCTTTCAAGCTAGTATCACCAGAAAATCCACCCACCCACAATGCACCCTCTAATCAATCATTAGAGCATTTGCCTTCAACAGCGCTTGATCTGACCAACCAAAGTAGAACAACAGGAAGAAAGATACTTCTGAGACAGTTTTTAAGATCTTACAGGTTTGAGTCACCTGAATTTAAAAAGCATCATGTGGAGGTTTTCTTTTTGAAGTTTAGGGGAAAAATACCAAGTTGAAGTTTATCCACCCTGTTTCAATAGAGTGCGAAATAAGTGGCTGAACCATAGTAATTTTCAAGTGCTATGGCCATGGTAGAAATGCTGTAGAAATCCACTGTGGTTTCCTTTGTTTTTTTTTTTTAATTTAAATCAAAGCTTATGTATATAGGGATTGGGGATTGTAGGGAGGACAGGAGAACAGAAAAAAATGAGAATCAAGATGTGTCATATACTGGTACAAACCCTCAAAGTTGAATGTAATCATAACGTATATATAAAAGGTACCAATAAAATCAATTGGAAAAAAAGAAAGGAAGGAAGGAAGGAAGGAAGGAAGGAAGGAAGGAAAGGCTGGGGATTTAGCTCAAGTGGTACTGTGCCTGCCTTGGAAGCACAAGCATCCAAGTTCAATCCCTGGTACTGCAAAAAAAAAAAAAAGAAGAAGAAAGAAAGAAAAAGAAACCCACCATGGTGTGACTAACTTGGGAACCACTGAGGCTGGAGACTGGCTAGGGAAGGACATCAGTGGCATCTTCATGTGGTCAGTTTTGCTTAATGATATTCAGTCAGAAAATCCATACTGTGAAGAACTCCCTGAAGGTTGACAACTCTGAATCTGGGTATCTGGGAAGAACTTGGGTTAAGGAAAGCAAGCAGCACCATTTTCTAGCTGTCTTTCCTGACTCAAGAGCCTGAGGTTTCTGACTTTGGGTTTATGATTGTCTTTTTTTTTTTTTTTTTTAGTTAAGGACTTGGTATGTGGTTTGGGCCAGCCTTGAACTCACTATGTAGCTCAGGTTGGGCTTGAACTTGTGATCTTCCTACTTCACCTCTGGGGTGACTGGAATTATAGGTGTGTCCAACTATACTCAACCATTATTATTGTCTAGATGCTTCTCATTTTCTTGACTTTGGGGTTTATTTTTAATTGGGGCATTTGCTTTAAACGCATGTATACATATATGTATGTGTGATTTTGAAGGTTCCTTGATGAAAACTGCCTTTAGTTTTGATTCAAAGTTTAGTCAAAGACAAATCAAATGAAATCTTTACAGTTAAACAATTCTTTTTGACATTTTAAACAGCTTTATTGAAGTATGATTTTCATGCGATTTTCTTTGTTTTAGGTATTGAATTCAATATTTAGAAAGAGGTGTTAGTGAGCACAGAGTGTGGGAAGAGGGAAAAAGAGAAGGTACCCTTTACTTCAGGGCTCATGAGGTTGGGCCTCCATTTCGCTTGCCTGCAGAGGGAGCCAGGTGGGCCGGAAGCATGGTAGGGAAGGGACACATTTGGCCCACACAGTTTCCTATGTTGTGGAAGTGTTTTCTGAGGTCATGTGGGGTCAGCCAATTCCCCCTAAATTCACACAACCACATATTGTCCCTGAAGCTAAAGAGAAGGGCCCAGAAACATTCACTGGTCAATGAGTGAGTAGAGACCAGACCTAATCTCTTGACTTGGCCCTGCTGGAATGATCTAATGTGGGCACAGGAGGAAGTGGCCAGGAAGGCAGTGTGGCAGCCACCAAAGATCCATTTATTTCTTGTATAGGTTTCTGGTCTGCCAGCAACTTGGCTTGAGTTCAGAGCTATCTTTGCTACTCACAGCAGTTCAGCAAGGACAGGGTGCTTTCCCATCTAGCAACCTTGAAAGGAGGGGAGTTCAAGTGGTAGACCTTCCAACTTTGGTCTTTATTCCAAGGCAGCAGTCCTTTTGTCCTGATAACTCCTGTTAATTCCAAGCAAGAAATTAGGCCCAGAGAAACATGGCTATAGCTTGTACTTGGATTTCTGTTTAGAAACTACTCTTTTAAATCCTGGTAGCATTCTACTGGGGTATGCATGTGGGTTGTTTTGAAAGTTCTACAAATAAAAACAAAAGCTATATTTGGGGATCAAAAGGGCATTTCATCTTTGGTAATTCAAAGCTTTTCTTTTTCAAGTGAAGGAACAATTTTATGTAGATGCAAGTAGTTCTTAGACATCTAATATGTGGTGAGAAGGCAAGCTCTCAGCCTCTGAAAGGGGGACAGTCCTTCCTTCTGAATCAAGGCACTGTCAAGGGGAATTAACCCTCTGGGATGCTTGCTTGGAGGGCTTTTCCTTTTAGCCTTTGCCAGCTGGTGTGGAGCAGAAAACCAATTGGTGGGGCATAGAGCCAGGTCTCTCTTGAGCTGAGAGCCAACGAGGGCAGAAGGAGGTAGATGGCAGCCCCTAGTATTGCAGCACCAGGGCAGATGCAATCAGGGCCACCAGCAGGCTGCAAGGTTTAGCACAGAAAGGAGCTGTTACTCCTGTGTCTTGCTAGAGGCTCTACAAATGGAGGGGTCAGAGTAAGCAGACATGGGAGTTGTGTAACACTGATTTCTAAGCAGGGCCCAACCTCAACCAGAAGTCTTACCCTCCTGGAGTACTTGTGGGAGATGCAAGCATGCTGTGGGGTTCCAGTCCACCCAGTCACCTCAATCAGAAAGTCTAAGGATGGCTCTTGTGCCCTGTAGTTTAGCAGGCCTTCAGATGTTTCTGCTGAGCTCTCCAGTTTGAGAATCACAGTGAGAATATGGTGATTTATTAAGTCATGTGTGGTTAGTTTTAAAAAGTTGTATTATTGTATAGAAAATATAGTTGATGTGCATAGCAAGAAACCAAGAAATTATACTCAGAAAGATTATGAAGGACATAAAGGAGACTTTGAGAGTCAGATAGACTGGGATTTAATATTCTGGCTTAACTGATTCAGGGCTGTGGGAAGTTTCCCAGCCATTTTCTACAGACTTCTGGGCCTCATTTTTCTTGCTGAGAAAGGCAGGGTTGTAGCACTTCAAGAAGTTCTTCAGGGTAAAGGAGACCAAGAGACATCACATGGGCAATGCTAGCTCAGGACTTCTGCCTGACAGGCCCCTTAGGAGATGTCCCTTCATGTGGCCAAGGTACTGCTGTGACATGGTGTTCATCCAAATGCCATAATTTTACTTCTCTGGAACTGAACACTTCATTGAATGGTTGAGGCTCTGGGTGACTCACTTTATTTTACAGATGAAGAAATGGTAACTTGAGAGTTTTCAGCCACACAACTAGTTAATAGCAGAGGGAGGGGAGGAGCCTGGGTCTGCTGTGCTCAGTTCCATAGCATTCTCACCCGGGCCATTTGTTCTCCTACCTTTATTTATTTATTTGTTTGTTTGTTTGTTTGTTTATTTATTTATTTATTTATTTATTTATTTATTTATTTATTTATTTTGCGGTACCGGGGATTGAACTTGGGCTCTTGTGCATCCAAGGTTGGTGCAGTACTTTATTGGTACATTTTATATACAGCTTACAATTACACTCAACATTGGGGAATTTGTACCAGTATATGACAGAAGTTAATATTCATTTTTACCCATATCCCTACCCACCCACAACCCCACCCCTTATATACATGCTATTTCTTTTTCTTTCCAAATCATATTTATTCTTTCCCCTCATTATGTTCCCCCACCACATTCCCTTAAATATTTCCTATTTTACAAAATCTATCATACATTCTAGAACTCATTTACATCCACAGGTTCTCATAGCAGAGGAAAGATATGGTATTTACATATCTGTGATCTATTTATTTCACTTATTAGTGTGTCCTCAAGGTGTATCCATTTGCACATAAAGGAATGAAATGTGTCATTCTTTATGGCAGAGTAATACTCCATTTTATAAAAAAACCTCACGTCTTCTTTATCCAGTCTCTAGTTGATGGGCATCTGGATCGTTTCCAAGATTGGGCTATCACAAACTGAGCTGCTATGAACATGGGTGTACATAAGTCTTTACAATATGAATCTTTTAATTCCTTTGAATGTATTCCTAGTAGGGGGATAGCAGGGTCTAATGGGACCTCTAATCCTAGTTTTCTGAGGAATCTCCACACTGATCTCCACAATGGTTGTACAAGTGTTTTTTAAAATTGAAT
Source organism: Thryonomys swinderianus (assembly GCA_004025085.1). Taxonomy (NCBI): domain Eukaryota; kingdom Metazoa; phylum Chordata; class Mammalia; order Rodentia; family Thryonomyidae; genus Thryonomys; species Thryonomys swinderianus. Next base: position 58,116 of record PVIC010002340.1, on the reverse strand, counting down.
TCCTTATTGGTACATTTTGTATACAACTCACAATCACACTCAACATTGGGGATTTTATACCAGCGTATGACACAAGTTGATTCTCATTTTTACCCATATCCCTATCCACTCACAACCCTAGACCCCCTATATACATATTCTTTCTTTTGCTTTCCAAATCATATTTATTCTTTCCCCTCTTTACTTTCCCCCACCACATTCCCTTTGAATATTTCCCATTTCACAAAAATCTATCATATATTCTAGAACTCATTTACATCTACAGGTTCTCATACCAGAGAAAAGATATGGTATTTACATATCTGTGATCTATTTATTTCACTTATTAGTGTGTCCTCAAGGTATATTTATTTGCACATAAAGGAATGAAATTTGTCGTTCTTTATGGCAGAGTTATACTCCATTTTATAAAAAACCCACATCTTTATCCAGTCTGCAGTTTGTCATTCTTTATGGCAGAGTTATACTCCATTTTATAAAAAACCCCACATCTTCTTTATTCAGTCTGCAGTTGATGGGCATCTGAGTTGTTTCCAAGATTGGGCTTTAGCTCAAGTGGTTACTTCCTTGCACTGGCCTTTTCTCTCTCTTGCACTTTTTTCTGTAGAATACGAAGGCTAAAGTGAGAAAGCCCCTAGCAAGAGCCAGAGAATGCATTTGTTGGCTGCAAAGGTCTTGGGCATGGGAGAGGATGACCAAGAAACTGGCTGCTCCTCTTCCACTTGGTTGTAACTTTCTTTTGAGACCTAGCGCTTCTGTTTCCCTCTGTGGAAAGCACTACCTCTGGAGGGAGGAAGAAGCAGTCTTTAAGGAGACAGGTATGGGGATAGTGCCATTTTTGGTCCTGGGGATAGACAGCCAACTTCTGTCTTGGATTTCCCAGTATGAATATGGATACCACTATACTTTAAAAACAGAATTTAAACAATCAGTTACTTGACAACAGTTTACTCCATCATTTCTATATGCTTTGTATATTGCTAGGTGTGTGGGAAAAGCCACATGGCAATGTGAGATAGAATTCCTGCCCTTAAAGAACATCCTCCCTCACTGGGGAGGAGATATGAATATTTATGGAAACAATAAAAAAACAGAACAAGGTGACATAGGGATTAGGTGGCAAAATGGTACTAATGGTGTCTGGGGCAGGAACAGCAGAAAGGATGGGGTAGACAGATGACTTTGTAGCTGAGGTGTTTTGAAGGGTGGCTGGGATTTCGTTGGAAGGAGGTTACCAGGATACCTTATGAAACAAACCTGTATAGCCAAGTAGAGGAGTGTACAGGTTGGAAACCATGTTTATGATAAAATAAGGGTTGTTATGTTTTACTATCAGCTGCTGCCACTTCTAATAAAGCCAACTTTTGCTTATGTGCATGCACATGCAGGCACTCAGGCCCTATTTTCTCTTCTCAATGCCTCTGTCTTTCAGGCCCATTATAGTGCTTGGGGGAAGATAAAGACAAAGAGATGTGAAGGTCAAACTCTTGGGTTTTACAACCTCCTGAAGTTCAGTAAGAGATTCACCAGAGAGGGCAGCCGGCTGTAAGTGATGCTAAAATGAGATGTGGAGTTAGCTGTGGTTTTCAGATGGCCAAGTTTTCCAGTGGTCTCCATTTCAACTGCCTTTTAGCAATACAGCCCAGCTCATTTTGAATACCTATTAAGATGGAGGCTGGCTTGGTTCAGTACATTTCTCCCTGTATTTTTCTCCAGTCCAACAAGTGCCTCTTCCTGGAATAGTGTTTTCATACTTTATTTTGCTATCAAAAACCTTCAGTGCATTCAGACTTTTGACCTCTGCATTCACATTTGGTCAGACTTTGACAGCCTCTCCATTCTCATCGTCTCTTTGTCTCTGCCTCTTTGTACTTCCTGATCCCAGCTACTTTGCTTCTCCTGAACGTGACATGACAGCTCACACTCCCTCCCAGTTTTTGCTCATTTTTGACCCTCAAATGTTGTTTGCTTCACTTTTATTAAAATCTTACTCATTGATTGAAATTCACTCGATTGAAATTTGCCTCCTTCCCCAAGAAGTCTTTCTGGATCATCCTACTGGAATGAATTCCTACTCCAGTTCTGTGGAAGAAAAAGAGAATGGGAAAGCAAAATGCTGGGCATCTGGGAAGTTTTGGAAAACATGACAAAGACTTGAGGCTCTGGAGAGGTGTGGGAGACTGGGGGCTAGGGTATGTGAGTGGTGCTTCTTTTGGGAATCAAATGGCAAGATAATGTTCTTTGAGAGGAAGCAGGAAAGACTTTCAATTTCAATTGAAGACTTCCTTTTCAATTATTTTGGATTGCTGGGCCTGTAATCCTTGCAGAAACTGAATGATCTGGGGCCTTTGGATTTATGCAGGTTACCAGCTGCGTTCTTCCAGCACATCTGTACCCAGGCTGTATCCCATCATCTTGCACTCAAGGCTGCTTGTGTATATTTCCTGCCATTCTATGACCTGGATTTTCCAGAACAGCTTTGATTTGTGGTTTGAAAAATGTGGTCACTGTGGGTGAACTCAGTTTTCTGTTGCTTTGCTTGCTTCCTCTCTTGGCAGGTATCAGGGCCTCTTTGTCTGCATCCTTCCTGCTGGAGAGAGTGAGTAGTTGTTGACTGGATGAATATAAAGGACAGGCCCTAAATCCAAGTTTACCTGGGTGTTGGGTTGTGCATGTTCCTTCTCCATGGACTCAGCATTTGCACTCTGTGTTTCCCCCAGCCGTTCCTTCCACCTTGCAACGGTAACCCAGACAATTCTTGCTGTTTGCAGGGGTGGTGGCGAGGTCAGGTCCGAGTCCAGTACAACTGTACTGACGGTCTGTGGGAATCCCCACCCCCATCAGAGTGGATCCTACAGCATCAGGCCTCTGATATCTCTGCTCTTAAGTTCAGCCTCTATATAAGTCTGTGACCACACAGAATAGGTTTTGAAAAGTACATGTAAATGGCCAGTGGAGAATCTCCCCTTCCTGGAATCAGGAGAGCTGAGAAGGCTGCACTGGGGGAGCTGTGCAGAGGCACAAGGGCTGGGTGTCTGCCTCCTTGGCTGCCTGCAGCACAGCCGTGTGGGCTGGCCAGGAATAAGGAGCGTGTAGCTCTGTGCATGTTTGAAACCACAAATCACGACTCTGCAAATATCGAGGGTTTCCTGTGTGTTTCTGAACTGCTAGCTGGAACAGGTTAAAGGGACTATTTGTCTGCTTCAGCTTTCGAGGCATGTCCCTCTCTGCCATATTACTTTGCCTTCCCGATACCTACTCCATATCAGCCTAGGTATATAAACGGGGTGACTTTATGTGCTTACTTTCTTCCTTTCTGACTATACTTTGAAACTGGATCTGTAATTGTGGGGCTATGTGAAACCAGTGGGCTGGACAAGAATTGAAGCCCTGGCCATAGCCCCATATCCTGGAGTTCTTATCTAGTGACCTAGTTAGCTTCAGTAGAGGTAGGTCATCGGTGGCTTCTTAATTGCTTCACACACACACAGGTACTGCTAGGTTCTTCATCAGCCTGTAGAACAATTGAGACCCCCTCAAAAGAAAAATAATGACCTCAAATTGAAAAAGGCCTGTAAGCTAGAAAATAGTAGGTACTGCTAAAACTCACTTCAACTCTAACTTCATAATTGTAACCTCATTCAGTGAAGTGTGAGTGTTTTTGGTCTGTTGGTTATGGTTTGAGACTGCACCTAGTGCCATTGCTTATCATTGCCTCTGGGTTTATAGACCCCTACCAGGAAGGGGAGATTCTCCACTGGCCATTTACATGTACTTTTGGAGCCTGTTTTCAGCTGCTTCTGTTCTGGGGTACAGTGACAGCAAGCGGTGGAAACTGCCTGGTCCAAAATGATCTTCCTGTCTTTCTGTTGCCTCCCAGGTATGGTCTCTATCTCCCAGTTTATAGCATGCTGAAGACCTTCAGGGTAGTTCAAGTGTAGGCAGATTTGTCTTAATGCTCTGATGGCTTACCAAGCTCACTTCCTCTTGCTATGTGTTGGCTGTGGGTGAAGTTGTCCTGCAATGGGAAAAATCCTCAAGCTAGCTCTTGCTCCACCCTTATTTCTATGGTTTTTTTCCATTCACCTTACTGAAACAAACCCCTAGTCTGGTTTCTTCCTCCCTAGTGTTTTTTGGCTTCATTGATCTTACTTCCAGTTACTTCACTGGTCTTACTTCCAGATCCTGCTGTAGTTCAGGATCTTTAAATGTAAACTCATATAAAAAGGACACAGGGTATTCTTCCTTTTCCCCATTACCTCGATCTCTGAAATTATTCAGTCCTGAAGATTATCTTTTTAATATGCACAAATTATAGCCCAGACTTTTCACCACCACGAGTCCCTTACACGTGGCTTCCAGAAAGCTCTTCCCGTCCATGGCAGGGTCCACAACATGCTACATGCTAAATCTTAAAAATCTTTTCACTCTCAGATATTATTTTGGGTCATATAAAGATCTTTTTTCTCTCATATATTATTTTGGGTCATATATCTTTCTCTCTCACATATATTTTGGGTCCTTCTCTGTATCTGTTTCCCTTTCCATCTCCGTCTATTGACACGCTAAGAACTAGGAGAAGAGAACATCCCTGGGGAGGTGACAGAGAGGCAGGAAAAGGATCATTTTTGAGCAGAACACTGCATCCCAGAACAGAAACTGTTGGAGACTATTTAGAGAGCTGGGGCAGGGATTGGGGATGACAGCCCTGAAGGTAATGTTGGATGATAAGTAATGGTTACTAGGTGCAGCTTCAAACCATAGCCAATAGTCCAAAGGGATATATATTAATCAAAATATGCAAAAGTATAATAAGAAATGTAGTGAAATGTGTTTTCTGAATTTCAAAGCCCCACCATTTTGAAAAAGAGTGTAACTGATTTTTTTTTTTTTTACAAGAGTTTTGTTCAGGGGGATTTGGTAAGAATTTGCAAGCAAAGAGAATTCTGTATCGAGCTGGGCAGGTAAGCTGGTCTGCCTAGACTTGGCAGGATGTTGATCTGATTCCTGGTCTTCGGAGACTAGAGCTATTATGCACGGTCAGGCTGTGGAAATCAGTTGTGGTGGAATGCGGGTCACCGAAAGCTCACATGTGGCCTGGCTAAGGTAGGAAGTAAGTAGTGGGCTGACTTGCTATTCCTACTAGACCAATTGAATCGTTTATCTCCTTCCCACTTTAACAACATCCAAGGAGCAGGGTAGAGGAAGAAAAGAAGGCTCTGGGTCTATTGCTTTGGTGTTATCATTATTGGTAAATTTTTACTTCTGCTCTTCTAGGATACTTTCTCTTAACATAATCTATGCATAGGCAAAAACAACATGTTCATTGGAGCTGTGCATAGCAAGTATCCTACACAGCACTGACACTGACACATCTACAATCAATGTGTGATTTTGAGTTATATTGTGATGGGTTTCTGCATTATTCATTCTTCTTTTGTGGCTTGGATTAGACAGAATCACCTAAAAAAAGTAAAGAATATTTAGGTTTTTCTTATGTAGGAAGGACTGTCATTAGTGAGGATGTGTGACACCAGGTAGTGGGTTTTGAAGGGGTGTTTTTATAATAGTAGCTGTCAACTATTTCACTTTCTTTGTCTTAAAGAGATTTATATGCTCCTTTACTATCAAAAATTGAAAAGTAACCATGGTAGAGTGGATTTAGGCAATAAGAGCTGCTTGGTCTCATTGTTGCTATTTGTCATGTTTTAGTAATTTTTTAGCAAATAGTTTTACTAACTTATTACAAAAAAATAACCCTCTGCTCTTCCACCCTGTATTTTCTACTTCAGAGATAACTTCTTTCTGTTCTTTCTCCTGAACTTTTATACTTATGTTCACATTTCCAAATCAAGTACATAAAAGGCTACCTCTTGACTTTTCAGTTTCAGGCTTTATCTGTTGGTTTCCCACTAGTACAAAGTGGTAATTTAGTTCTTTCACTGCACCTACCCTTCACCTTCCAGTACAGCACACATACACATTCACCAGCTATGTTATTCTTCCCATTGTCCCCTTATAAATGCAAAATATACCCCTGTTTTCATGGTCATGAGACTCACATTCCTATGGAAAGAGTAATGTGATGGACATTACTTGTGGCTGTATGATTAGCTTGACCAGTGGAATGTGAGTGGGACTGATGGAGGCTGCCTTTGATCAGAAGCTTGAGAGCCACTGTGATCTGGTTGAGTTATTCTTTCCCTCTGCTCCCAAATTGGAGATGTCCCAGACAGATTGCTGATCCTTCAGTCTGGATCCTAGAATGAATAAGACATGCAGTGCAGCCACCGCTGGCCCTCAGCTGTGCTTCAGTGCTACATAAATTACAAACAGCTTTTGTTCTTGTATACTTTTGGCGTTTCTTTTGTTACTGCAATATAACCCAGCAAAAGCTGACAGATTATCCTGTAAGTCTTTCAAAGTATTTATGTCATAATTTTAGTGAGATAATATTGTTTGCCTTGTTATGACTATGCACATTATCAAGTTCACTTCTTTAATGCTGTAATATACACGCAGGATTGATCCACATCTTTCTTATGATTGGGTAAATCATTGTATTTTGACTCTGGATAATATCCCCTCTTATGGATATGCTACAGTTTGTTTTTCCATTTACTTATTGAAAGATATCCTGGTTATTTCCAGGTTAGGTTATGATTGAGGCTGCTATAAGCATTTACCTATAGATTTCACATGGTTATAAGTTTTCATGGCATTTTGGTATACACTGAGGAGCATGACTGTTTGATCATATGATAAAACTGAGCTTTGTTGTTGTTGTTGTTGTTTTCCCCAAAGGTTCTAATTTGTACTCTTCTTAGCAATGAAGGATTTTCATTGCTCCATATACTTGACTGTAGTTGGTATTGTCAGTTTTGGAATCATTCTAATATGTGTGCAATGGTATTTTACTGTTGTTTGAATTTACAGTTTTCTTAAACAAATAATGTTGAGCATCTTTTCATGCATTTTCACCAGCTTTTTGTGGAGGTATCTGTTTAGAAATTTGCTCATTTCTTAGGTGGGTTATTTTTTCTCTTATTGCTCAGTTTTAAGAGTTGTTTGGTTATTTTGTCCTTCTCAGATATATATTTTAAAATATGTTCTCCCAGGTGGGACTTGTCTTTTTATTCTCTTAATAATATTATCATATATAAGAAGGTTTCTTTTTTAAATTTTTTAGATAGAGACTCACTATGTATTTCAGGCTGGCCTTGAACTCATTGAGATCCTCGTGGCTCAGGTACCTGAGTCCTCACATTATAGGCATGGGCCACCACACCTGGCCCCAAAAGTTTTAAATTTTAATAAAATCAACTTTATTTTATGCTCATACACCTGTGCTTTCTCAATACCTGTACTGTTGATGTTGTATTTAAAAATTCACACTCAACATTGGGGAATTTGTACCAGCATATGACACAAGTTAATTCTCATTTTTACCCATATCCCTATCCACCCACAACCCCCCCCTTGTATACATGCTATTTCTTCCTTCCTTCCTTCCTTCCTTCCTTCCTTCCTTCCTTCCTTCCTTCCTTCCTTCCTTCCTTCCTTCCTTCCTTCCTTCCTTCCTTCTTCCTTCCTTCCTTTCTTTCTTTCTTTCTTTTTTTGAGACAGGGTCTTGCTTTGTAGTTCAGGCTGGCTCTGAGCTCACTATGTAGCCCAAGCAAGCCTCGAACTCAGCAATCCTCCTGTCTCTGCCTCCCAAGTGCTGGGATTATAGGCGTGATCCACCACGCCCGGCACTGTGGTACGTGGTATTGATCGTTGGTAGGCGTGAGTCTCCACATCCAGCATTGTATGTGGTTACCAGGGATTGAACTCAGGACCTTGCGCTTGTGAGGCAGGTGCCAGAACCACTGAGCTAACCCTTCAGCCCCACATGCCATTTCTTTTTCTTTCCAAATCATATTTATTGTTTCCCCTCATTACATTCCCCCACCACATTCCCTTTGAATATTTCCTATTTTACAAAATCTATCATACATTCTAGAACTCATTTACATCTACAGGTTCTCATACCAGAGAAAAGACATGGTATTTATATATCTGTGATCTATTTATTTCACTTATTAGTGTGTCCTCAAGGTGTATCCATTTGCACATAAAGGAATGAACTTGTCATTCTTTATGGCAGAATAATACTCCATTTTATTAAAAAAACCCCACATCTTCTTTATCCAGTCTCCAGTTGATGGGCATCTGGATTGTTTCCAAGACTGGGCTATCACAAACTAAGCTGCTATGAAATCACAATGGGTTCTAGACTTAAACATTAAAACAGAAACAATAAACTGCTGCAAAACAGGTTAGGTAAAACTCTTGGAGACATTGGCTTCGGCAGAGACTTTATGAACAATACCTCTATAGCACAAGAACTATCAGAATCAACAAATGGGATCTGATCCTACTAAAAAGCTTTTGTACAGCAAAAGAAACCACTGGCACTGCTAAAAGATAACCAACAACATGAGGAAAAAAATCTTTACTAGCTGTTTGTCAGACAAAGGGCTACTATCTAGAATATATAAAGAATTTAAACAAATCAGTCCCCCCAAGTTTAAAGACCCAATTCAAAAATGGGCATCGAGGGCTGGAGATTTAGCTCAGTAATTCCAGCACCTGTCTCGCAAGTACAAGATCCTGAGTTCGATCCCTGGTAACCACATACAATGTTGGGTGTTGTGACTCACGCCCACTAGCAATCAGTACCACATACCACAGTGCCGGGAGTGGTGGCTCACGCCTGTAATCCCAGCACTCGGGAGGCAGAGGCAGGATTGCTGAGTTCGAGGCTTACCTGGGCTACATAGTGAGCTCAGGGCCAGCCTGAACTACAAAGTGAGACCCTGTCTCAAAAAAAAGGGCATTGAAAATGAACAGACACTTCTCAGAGGCAGAAGTAAAAGCAGCCAAGAAGCATATGAGGAAATGTTCAACATCACCGGTCATTCAAGAGATGCAGATGAAAACAACACTGAGATTTCATCTCACTCCACAAAGAATGGCTGCTATTGCAAAATCAACCAGAAATAAGTGCTGGTGAGGCTGTAGGTAGAAAGGAACCCTCCTCCGCTGTTGGTGAGATTGTAGACTTGTACAACCATTGTGGAGATCAGTGTGGAGATTCCTCAGAAAACTAGAATTAGAGATCCCATTTGACCCTGTTATACCCCTACTAGGAATATACCCAAAGGAATTAAAAGAATCATATTGTAGAGACATATGTACACCCATGTTCGTAGCAGCTCTGTATTATTCTTTTTTTTTTTTTTTTTTTTTTGAGACAGGGTCTCGCTTTGTAGTTCAGGTTGGCACTGAGCTCACTATGTAGCCCAGGCAAGCCTTGAACTCAGCAATCCTCCTGCCTCTACCTCCCAAGTGCTGGGATTACAGGTGTGAGCCACCACGCCTGGCAGCTCTCTATTATTCTTTATTGAGCTATGTGTCTATTCTTTTGCTAGTACTATGTTTTGTCTTGGTTACTATAGCTGTAAAAGAAATCTGGAAATTCAGTAATATTAGTCCTTTAACATTGTTACTTCTCAGCACTGTATTTATTGATCTTTTGCTTTTCCATGTGAATTTCTGCATTAGATAGTATCTAGAAAAATACCAAAAGTATTTCTGGGATTTTGATGAAATTGTGTTGAATATATAAAGTAGGAAAGTATTAACATCTTAATGTTAAGTTTTCCTCTCTCTTTATTAATGGGATATAGTTTTTGTTTTTCAGTCCATGATTCTGCAATATTGTACTTTGCTTCATAATGGACCTATTTTTGTGCTTATATTTTGATCTAAAGTCCCATTAACAGATATTTTCATTTGTAAACTTAACTCTGCAGCTCCAGGAAATTTTCCTGATTTTGTAGATGTTTGTGTTCTTATTTATTAGTTTGTTTACTTATCCTGTCCCCTTTTTATAAGACTCATTTGAATAGAACTTCTGAACCGGTTCTTTAGTTTGGTTGAGTTTTCTCTTCTTTTTTCCACCTCTGTCTATTTTCTTTACTTTGGAAATATTTCCACTCTTGAAGGTTTATTTGCTATCATATTTTTATATACAATGATTCTTTTTTGTACTCTATATTTCTATTGGATCTTTTCTTGTTTTATGATTGTATATTGTCTTTGAAGAAATTAATGATATATTTCTTTCAAATTTCCTTTCTCCTGTTCAATCTCTGTTTCTTTCAAGTTGTTTTGGTATCAATTGTTCAATTTTGCAGCTTTCTTTCATCGTTTGGTTATTCTTGTGTATCAGCACACAGGTAAGAACCTCTGAATGTGGACTAGATTGGCAACAGGCTTCATTGGAGGATGATCTACTTAGAGTCTTCAATCATCAAGTCTGTCTTCTTAGTTGAGTTGGGGGATCCTCAGAGAAGGTTCACTCATCTCTTGCCTTGTAGTTTACATTCTCAGAGCTGGTGCTCTGAAAGTCCCATGGGTGGGAATTGGAGCCTCTAATCAGAATACAAATGAATGTTCTTTTATTCTTCTATTTTTTTTTGTTATAGTAGGTCTATTTTCAACTCTGCCTGTTGTCTTTTAGTCCTTTTCAAAGAACACACATTTATCACCTGTAGATTGGGCAAGAGACAATCACCAGTGAGGGAAAGAGCCTGAGGATCTAACAGCTTCCTAAGCAAACTGCCAACCAACTTGTCTTTATCTGTCTCCTCTTCACACTTGCTTGTGAGAGGAATTGGTGCCACCAATTTATGAGCCTTGAATATAGTTTCAAAGTGTAAATTCAGTTGGATCTCAGCTTCTCTCATTGCTGGCTTAGAATTCAGCTTTTTGGGATTCCTGACCTGTTTACCACTGGCCCATCTGATTTCTAGCTCCCAAAATTGTGTTGCTTTGGTCTCTTCTCCAGCTCTTCTTATTTATGTGTATTTATGCTTTTTAAAAAACAATTATTAGGTTGGGGATTTAGTTCAGTGGTTGTAGCGTCTGCCTTACAAGCTCAAGATCCAGAGTTTGATCCTGGTAACCACATACCACAATACCAGGCATGGTGACCCATTCCTGTAATCTCAGCAATCAGTACCACACACCATAATGCTGGGTGTGATGGCTCACGCTTGTAATCCCAGCACTTGGGAAGCAGAGGCAGGAGGATTGCTGAGAGTTTGAGACTACCCTGGGCTACATAGTGAGCTCAAGGCCAGTCTGAACTACAAAGTGAGACCCTGTCTCAAAAACAAAACAAAACCCATCTCCCAAGAAACAATTATCACCCTAGTAGGACTTGAGGAGGAGGTAAAAGTAAATGCATATATCTGTTGGACATATGTAATCAGTATTTATTCTGATTGGGCCGGGCTTGGACCTTAGCTGTTGTTAAAGATTTTGGTTACTCCTATCTAGACAAATTTTCTCCTATTTGTACTTGAGGACCAATTCAAAAGTCTCCTCCACTGTGGTAGCTTCTCGTGCACCCAAGTAGAGTTAACTAGACTTTGTTCTCATTTCCCTCACTCCAGTTACTGATAATTTGTGCATCTGTTTCCCCTTCTTAGACCAGGAGCTTTTGGGAGCCATCTCATTTTCATTCTTAGATACCTAGCACCTAACCCAATGCCCAGCCTTGAATAGATTTTTAGTAATGTCTGCAGCAGGAGTGAACCGTGAAGTCAGGGACTTTGTGGGATGCCCTGGAGAGCGCTTACCTGAATCAGCCCTCCCACATACCTATGGCCAGTGTACAGAGCTGGGTAGAGATCCAGGCTGAGTTCCTGTGGCTTTGTTCTCAGTTCTGACTCAGCCCAGGGATTCTTTCTAGAACTCTTTTTCTCTATCTCAACCTTTTCCCTAAAGACTTTGTCCATGTATTTGAGTTTGCAATTAGGAATATGGAGATCACGCTGGGGATGGGAAGTGTCATGTATAATGTTAAATGCCATCTTCATGTTTCTGTGTGCCAAAGGCAGGCAGGCACTATGTGTGTGTGGTTTGGCGTGGAGAGAGGCAGTGAGGAGGGTGTCATTATTTTGTAATTGACGTGCAGGCCAGCTCTCTTCCCTGAGGCAATGCCCAGAGCGTTAGCAGAATGACAGCACCATTTACACAGCCTGGCCGCATGGCTGGACAGGTCTCACAGTGACACAGAAGCAGGGGCGAAGCTGAGAGAGGCACTGTACACCTCAAGCTGCAGAAGTACTGCAGAGTGACTGCCTCAGGGTGCAGGCCCTGGGTTCTGCAGCCCACCTGGGGCAAGAGGCTGTTCTCCAGGGCCCTGACAGAAATGCAGGGACGTGGACTGTCACTGACTGACTGACAGCCCTGATTCCAGCAGTGAAGCTTGGCCTTGGGCTTTTTCCAGGTACAGGGTCCTCCCCTGGACTCAGATATCAGGCCTCCCAGTGCTGGTTAACCAAGTGCTTTGGAGTCATGTGGGAACCTAGAGCTTTTTGAAAGTCTGCCTTTTAGGAAACACCAACTGAAGTTACATGGTTGAAGAGGCCTGGAAAGCAGTTTGAGCAATGCTGCCCTAAAGACTAGGAAACAGAAAGATGCAGAGGGTATAGGAAGTACCTACAGTCACAGAGCTAGTTGATGGCAGAACTGGACTAGAAGCCAAGTCTGGTTCTTATTCTGTCAATTTCAAAAGACAAGTGGTTGCCAGGATCCAGGAAGGAATTTGTACTCCTGGAGGGCTTCTGCGCGCATGCTTCAGAGTGGGAGTGTTGCTGGATTGCTTATCACCACAGTCCTGCACATTGTCTCCCAGTTTTCAGAGAAAGAAGCTAAGGCTCAGTGTGGATCAGTCATTGGCCAGGTTGGGGACAGGATTTTAATCCTGATCTCTTTTTTCTGTTCTACACATATGCACATTTGTTGTGTGTGTGTGCACTGTGGGGAACTGAGATCTGGAAAGGTGGGCTGCCCCTGGTGATCCCAGAGCATTCTGGGATATCTTTCGCTTGGGATCAGGCTGAGAACTTGAAAGTTCTGTTTCACTGGTCACCCTCCCAGTTTTACTTCTGGATGAGTTCAGATCAAGTCTAGAGTGAGAGAGCATAGGGACAGACTCCCTGTCTTTTGGAATTAGAGCCCAAGGGTGAAAAAAGACAAGTGGTCTGGGTAAGGGAGTACAAAGAAAACAAAGCAGAAGAGGAAATTAAAGAGTCTCAAGTCTCCAGCTAGCTTCCCTCCAGCATGCTTTGTTGAATTTTTGGCAGAGACTGGCAACTCTGGCCTATAACTTTCCAGTTGGGCTGGTCATTGTCTTGCCCAGAAATACCAGATAAAAGAAACCATGGAATGAGGAATAAGAAGCTTGAATCCCACCCTCAGATATCCTGCCAGTATTAATTCTTTCTTAGGCCAGCGGCCTCTCCGTTTCATGCTGGGGTCTAGCTGTCCTAATAGCTGTTGCCTCTGCTGTGTGGTGGATAGTGGTGTCAGGGTACAGGATGTGTGTGACTCCCAAGAGGCTCTCACCACCAGCCAAATGTCTGCCCACTGCTTGGTATGTGCCTGAAATTACCCCAGTAGCACCTTTCCAATAGGGCTCAGTGGTGCCATATTAAAGTCGAATTCCAAGAAAGGGAAAGTTTTGGTTGGTGAGCACCTTATCAGATGTTGGCTAAATAGGTTGAGTTCTGTGGAAATGGAATAAGAACTCTTAGTGGAGACCTCTGGAAAAGAATGAAACCAAAAAAAGAGCAGGGAGGATGGTAGAGAAACTTGCCAGTGTTCATAGTGATCCCAGAGATGATGGAGAAGGGACTGCATCACTCAGACCATAAAGCCAATGAAGAGAAAGCCCACCAGAGGTAGTCTGTGGATTCCAGGATGAAGGTATTTCTGGTCATCCATGTGATGATGGCTTGTTTAGTTTCCTCCCTCAGGCCTCCTTCAAGAAGAGTCTCTAAAACTAGACTACATCTCTCATGAAGAGGTGGCATTCCTCAGAGATACTAGAGTGGGCTCTGTTTTTGTGGTCATTAAACATCCTGAGGCAGTCTCTTAGGAATGAGAGGTGGGCTCTGGAGTGGGAATACTGTCATGCTGTGGGGAGTTCTTAGTCCAGTGGCAACACTGAAAAGTAAAGCTAAAGAGCTAGGCACAGTGAGAGGAAGGGCTGACCTGCAGTTGTGGATGAGATGCCTCTGGTCAGGAGGAAGGGCCCTAACTAGTCCAGGAAGACTGGGTTGGAGACACTTGAGACTGGGTTTTAACAATAAGCAGAAGTTTACTGAGCAAGTGGAGGGAGATAGGTGTGGAGAGAAGCAAGGGTGTCCCAGGATATAGGTAAATTGTGGTTATTTGTAGGGTATTTTTAGGGGAGAGTCAAGATACAGGGCTGGGAGATGTCCAGAGAAGGAGAATGAGCCAGGCTGTAAGATAAGGCCATACTTAGGAGAATGAAGTTTGTTATATTCTAGGGTATTTTATTAGTCAACCTGTGGTCCCTCTCCAGTAAGCAACTCCTAATATCAGTGGCTAAACCCCAGTGAGGGTTTTTACTGTTGTCTGATGAGATCTTCACAGTCACAGTAGGAGGGAAGAGAAAGATGGAAGAGGCACACCAGTTCTTAACTCCCTATCCTAGAAACAATACAGTTCCATTCATGTCTATTGGCCAGAGCAAATCACGTGCTCCCAGACTAACTATAAAGGAGGATAGGAAATGTCCAAAGGCACCTGCATATTTGTAGAGCACTGACTGGCATTGCCAGAAAAGATTTTAATCAGGAAGATGATGTGGTCTGACATGGGATTTCAGATGTTCACTCTGGTAGTGTGTGATGAATGAAAGGCTTTAAGCTCAGAGGCAGGGAGCCAGACAGAAGCTCTCCCAGCTGTGGACTGAGAGTGCTTTTCTTGCTCTAGAGGTCTTTTTAGGCTGTAAGCAGTAAGCTCATGGGCTGGAGAGGAGGGATGGGTGGTGATGGCAGTGGGGGAGGAGAGCAGGCCTTGGAGACATGGGAGGTGATACAGGGCGTAGTGATGTGTATAGCAGGGTGTCAGATATGAGGCTCAGGTGGGCCTGAGCTGAATGGGTAGCTGTTTCTGGCTTTTTTAGAGTTCAGACCTTGTGTATATTACGTCTTTTTACCCCTGGTTCTTAGCACCGAGTAGACCATCAGTTAATATTTGTGGATCCAGTGAGCAATTGGTAGGTGAATCCATGGCTATGAATGAAGGGCTCAGGAAAAGAATAGGGGTGGGATAGAAGCAACCCTGGGAAACATTGGTGTTTAATGGCCTGTCTTGCAAGGTAATAAAATCTCTCTAGTGTTCCTAACATTCATTGCCACCTATTTGTATCTCTTAGGAGTAATGAAAGCTGTCCTGGCAAAAGTACTGTCAGGCATTTTCAGAGGAGGCTTTTACTCATTAACTTCTGCCTTTCTGTGCTTTTTTTTTTTTTTTTTTTTTTTTTTTTTTTTTTTTTTTTTTTTTTTTTTTTTTTTTTTTTTTTTTTTTTTTTTTTTTTTTTTTTTTTTTTTTTTGAGACAGGGTCTCGCTTTGTAGTTCAGGCTGGCCCTGAGCTCACTATGGAGCCCAGGCAGGCCTCAAACTCAGGAATCCTCCTGTCTCTGCCTCCCGAGTGCTGGGATTACAGGCGTGAGCCACCATGCCTGGCACTGCGGTAGGTGGTATTGATTGCTGGTGGATGTGAGTCACCATGCCCAGCACTGTATGTGGCTACTGGAGATCCAACTCAGGACCTTGCGCTTGCGAGGCAGGTGCTGGAACCACTCAGCTAAATCTCTGGCCCTCTCTGTGCTCATTTTAATCATGTGCCTGGCTGTCCCTCCACTATTGCCTCTCACTAGTCACAACATGGGAACAAACGTCCTACTGCACAGCCTTTGCTCTGCTTGCCCGATGTCAGGCTCTTAAACCAAGCAAAGGAAGACTATCACAGCCAGGAGAGATCTAAGGTCTGGGTCATCTTGGGAAACCAACCTGTGTCCCTGGGTCTTGGTTTCCCTTTAAGTGAGGAGTTGGGTGAGCATGGGGGTTTAACACGAGATGATCTCCAAGATTTCTCCTAGCTCTGACATTTTAATTCAACAGAAGAGAAACTAAAAAACTAGGAACAAAACACCAGGAGGTTCCAGGGGAATTTCTAGAAAGTAGACTGCAGCTTGGCAGAGCTCATGAGTTGTTCCTCGGGCCTCAGAAACTGAGTTGCTGGTACTGAGTGTGGGCCTCCCTGTTTTACTTCTTTAGGAAATGAACCCCTTTAAAAGAAGGGTGAAAGCCCCAGACTACCTCTCCAGAGATACACACAACATTCATGAGGCCATTATACTACACATGTGCACTCTCAGAGGCCTCACAATGTTCCTCCAAATATGCAGTATGAGTCACCTCCTGCCACATGGCTGCTTTCTCATCCCCATGGGTGCTGGGTTTCTGTTACAGATTCAGTGCCTGTCTCTGAGCCAAGCTATGGAAGAGCCTCAAGGGGCCAAAGAAAAGGGCTTGAAGCATTTTTTCTTTGCCATCACAGGAGCTGAATGACTCCTCTCCTGAGAGAGGCAGAAAGTCACACTGAGCACAAAAATCAGAGCAAACTTACAGAGTAACTTTTTTTTTTTTTTTTTTGAGACAGGGTCTCGCTTTGTAGTTCAGGCTGGCCCTGAGCTCACTATGTAGCCCAGGCAAGCCTTGAACTCAGCAATCTTCCTGCCTCTGCCTCCCGTGTGCTGGGATTACAGGCGTGAGCCACCACGCCCGGCATCTGTGGTATGAGGTACTGATTGCCAGTGGGTGTACCACGCCCAGTATTGTTGTATGTGGTTACCGGGGATTGAACCAGGGACCTTGTGCTTGCGAGGCAGGTGCTGGAACCACTGAGCCAAATCTCCGGCCCCAGAGTAACTCTTAAAAGGAGGAGGTGGTGGTGGTGTGTATGTGGGGGAGAATTTGCACTGTAACCTTAATAAACACTTCTTGAGGGGGGGATTCTGTACTTTTAATTACTAAGCTTTTTAAAATTTGAGATAATCATAGATTTCAAACATTTGTGAAAAATAGTACCAGAGGGATCCTGTGTGTCCTTAATCTAGCTTCCTCCTATGGCAGTGCCCCATCAAATTGTAGTATAAATTATGATCAGGTTCCTGATGATGGAGTTATATATTGATAAACCCATAGTATGTCGAAGGTATTATAAGTTGATGGTGCATTTAATATACCTAACCTACAGGATGTCCCAGCTTGGTAACAGTACACTGTAGGGACTTAGTTGTTTCCCTTTTGAACATGTGACTGACTTAGACCTGTGGCTCTCTAGCACTGTCCATTATATGAAAATCACTAGTTTAAGAAAAGATAAAATGCAAAGTTTGAGCTTTGGTTTCTGTTGAATGTGTACGGTTTGTGCGTCATATATAAAAAAAAAACCTAAGTGGAATCATTGTAAGTTAGGGGCCATCTGTATTGATTCTGACAAACTGAAGGTACAGAACACCGCATCTCTATAAGGATGCCCTCCTGTTACCCTTTTAGTTTCCCTTTTCTTTTTCCTTTTTTCTTTTTTCCCAGTTTTTAGAGACAGGGTCTTGCTTTGTGGTTCAGGCTGGCCCTCAGCTCACTATGAGGCCCAGGCAAGCCTTGAAAGCACAGCAGTCCTCCTGTCTCTGCCTCCTGAGTGCTGGGATTACAAGTATGAGCCACCATGCCTGGCATTGTGGTATGTGGTTATCAGGGATTGAACTCAGGACCTTAAGCTTGCGAGGCAGATGCCAGAACCACTGAGCTAAATCCCCGGCCCCCCAATACCATTTTTTGACTAACCATAATCACCTACCCTGCTTAACCCTTGGAAGCCACTGTTTTCTTTTTCATGTTTGTAATATTATCATTTCAAGAATGCTAAATAAATAGAATGAGTAAGTAAGTAACATTTTAGGATTGGAGACATTTTAACTCAGTGTATTTTCCCCCAAAATCCACTCAGGTTGATGTATGATTCATAATTTGCCCCTTTTCAGTGGCTGGGTGTTATTCCATGGAATTCCATAGCTAGTTTATTCTACCACTGAATGACATTTCATTTCCTCTTATACCAAGAGGAAATTTATTTTTAAACATTTATTTATTTACTTTTTTTTAGTATTAGGGATCAAAGTTGGGACCATGTGGTTGTGAGGCAGGTGCCACAGCCCATTGACTTAAATCCCTGGCCCCAAACCCAGGTATTTTTTAGAAATGTTGATTTGTTGCTGAGTGTTTGGAGGTTTTTCTGTTATCTTTCTGTTATTGATTTCTTGTTTATTTCATTACATTGAGGTCATAATACACCCTTCGTGTGAATCTCGACTCACTGAGGTTTGTTTTATGGCTAGGATATGGTCTATCTTGTTATGTGTTCTGTGGACACTTCACAGTACTGTTTTCTGCTATTGTTGGATCAAATGTTCCATAAATGATGTTGAATAATTCTGTTGACTGATGATATTGCTGAATCACTTTATATCTTTGTTTACTGCTTATTTAAGTGTTGAAAGAGAAGTGTTGAAATCAGCAAGTATAATTGTGGATTTATCTATTTCTCTTTTCAGTCTATTGTTTTGCGCCACATATCTTGCAGTTTTGTTGTCTGGTATGTACACATTTAGGATTGTTATATCTACTGGGAGGGACCCTTTTATTATTATATAATGTCCCATTCTGTCTCTGGTAATTTTCTGTGCTCTGAAGTCCACTTTAATCTCCTGTTTATATAACCACTCCTACATTCTTTTTATTAATAGTTGCATATTTTTTTCACCCTCTTACTTTCAACTGCCTGTATCTTTATACTTGAAATGAATTTTTTATAGGTGACATATAGGAGGCCATGTTTTCAAATTAATGTTTCTATATCATTTACATTTAATGTTATTAATAATATATTAATAGTACATTAACTGTGTGATTTCTTCCTATTTTAGTTTCCTATTGTTTTGTTTTTCATCTTTGTTTTCTTCGTACCGTCTTGTGTGTTACATAAACAGTTTTTAGAATTCTTTTATTTATGTATTTTTTGTGTATTTAAATGGTCTCTTACATAGTGCATTATGTATTATTATTGCTTAGAACTATAATGTTACCCCAAAGTGAATTCTGTATCACTATAGGTATAGGATTCTGACTTGATAATTATTTTCTTTCACATCTAAAAAAGGGCTTTGGTTAAACCTGAGGGACAGAATAGAGAAATGTAAATCTATATGTACTGAAGATTCTCTATACTTTTAAAAAATTTATTATTGTTTAAATTATTGAAAATGTCATATATGTATTTGGGAATTTTAAGTAGTACAAAAGTGGAACAGTGAAATCTTTCTACGCCTGTGCATGGATAGCTGTTACATGATTCATCTCCCTGATTTAGTCTCTGGTGCTATGCTGTGTGTTCTTCTCAGCAGAATCCATGTTTATATACATATATGTTTATATACATATACATGTATATGTATATGTGTATGTTCTCTTTCACACTTACAGAAGTGGCATAGTTTAAACTCTCACCAACCATATATGAGAGTGGTTATACATAGTCTGGATCAGCAGGCACAGTATACTTTTAAACATATGAGTAGTTATATTTGTCAGCTTTTCATCATTGTGGCCAAATACCCAAGAAAAACAATTCAAGAGAGGGAAGATTTACTTTGGCTCATGGTTTCAGTCCATGGTCAGTGGCCTCCATTTTTTTAGGACTGTAGCAAGACAGAAACAGTTTGACTGGCGAGTGTGACAGAGAAAAGCTACTCACCTCATAGCCACTGGGAAGGAGAAAGAAAGAGACCAGGTAAAAAGAATGGAGGGGCCAGATAATGATCTTAAGGTCATAATTCCTATGATCCACTCCCTTCAACTAGACTTCCCCTTCTGTTTCCTTCATTGCCCTATAATGTCGTCATTTGGGATCTCATCAGTGAATTAACCCACTAATGATGTTAGAAGTCTCAGGATCCAGTCAGTTCCTCAAAGCCCGCTAGCTTGTGACTGAGCCTTCAATACCAAATCTTGTTAGGTAATTTTTAAATCACAGTCACAACAATTGATGGCCTAACATATGAAAAACTAGATCTCAGGATAATCTGTATTTACATTTCCTGCGTTATGTGAAGATGAACATCATTTCAAGTGTTTAAAATGAGTGTATATTTTCTATTTTGCACAATGACAATTTGTTCTTTATTATGAATTTCTCTATTTTTTTTTGCCTTTTCTTATGAAAGTGTATTCTGTGTATTTCTTATGAAAGTGTATTCTGTGTATGAACCTGTGTATTCTTTATGTAGTAAGGCAATTAGCCCTATACCTGTTTTTCATATTTCACAGCTTATCACTTGGGTTTACTTCCTAATATTGAATCTTTTTTTAAGGTTCTCGCTTTGTAGTTCAGGCTGGCTGTGAGCTTACTGTGTAGCCCAGGCAAGCCTTGAACTCACAGCAATCCTCCTGCCTCTGCCTCCCGAGTGCTGGGATTACAGGCATGGGCCACCATGCCCAGCATTGGTGGTATGTGGTACCAGGGAATCAAACTTGGGACCTTTTGCTTGTAAGGCAGACGCCGGAATTTTAAAAACATTTTTGAACTCAGATTTAGTTTTTTTTTTAAAATGATGTTTGGATTTGAGTTTGAGTCATGCTTTAAAAATCCTTCCTACTTTAAGATTATTACAAAAATTTTCCCAGATTTTTCTTCCAGGTCCTTTTACAGTTTTATTTTTTGTTTTAGCCTTTGATATAGATATTTATTTTAGATTCATGAGTTGTCTCAGCAAATTAAGTTGGAAAGTCTATCTTTTCCCCACTTGTTAGAAATGACATCTTGATTAATGGTGGGTCTTCTCTGTTTAGGTGCTTATCTGTCTTGCCAGATAATTACAGATGGCAGCTGGTGGCCTAGAAAGGCTACACTGAGGTAATCTGAGAGCCATCTGCAAGGAAGGGACACTTTTAGAAAGGGGTAAGGAGCAGTCTCTTACCTATGACTATCCTATGGTTTGGCCTCTTGAAAATGTGTGAGCCTGTTTCAAGGACGTTGTCCAATAGTCCTGCAACCTGATGGTAGGAGGCCCCTCTGTTTCCTACTCTCATGAGTCTGCAGGCTTCTCCCAATCTTATGAAATATTCTACATCCTACATTTACTCCTGTTTTCCTCTTCTTTCCAGATACTTGTTTGTTTTCAGGACCTCACTATTAGGACCCATTTTTTAAAATACCCTTCTAAATGTTTGTTTTTGCTCTCTGTGGCTGCCTAAACACTGCCACAAATTTATTGGTTAAAATGGCGCACATTTCCTATTGCATAGAATTCTGATTTCTGTGAGCCAGAGCCCAGTGTGGTGGGGTCCTTTGTTCCAGAGTGTTTCATAAAGCTGCAGGCCAGGTGTCAGGCAGAGCCGGTTCTCATCTGAAAGCTCCTCCAGGCAAGGGCCTGCCTTTCTGTTCCCATGGTCATGGACAGGATTTGATTCCTGTGGCTGTAGGATTCATAGCGGCTTGCTTCTTCAGAGTCAGAAAAAGTGAGTGTCTGGTTCCTGTCTAGTTAGGTAAGGTAATCACAAGATTACCCACACTCAGGGGATGGAAGTCCTCAGAGGTGTGGTCTCCAGGGACAGGGCTCATGAGAGTCTCCACTGTGGTACTGTCACCCTTGATCCTCTCTCTACACTAGTCCATGTGTCATCATGGAACTAAATTAGTTTTCCTAAAGCACATCTCTGCTGTCTTCTGCTCAAAAGCCTGTATTAGTTGAAATCCAAAAGTCTGGCCAGGAGTGGTGGTTCACACCTGTAATCCCAGCACTTGGGAGGCAGAGGCAGGAGGATTGCTGACTTTGAGGCTTGACTGGGCTCCATAGTGAGCTCAGGGCCAGCCTGAACTACAAAGCGAGACCTTGTCTAAAACAACAACAACAACAAAAGTCTGTATGTTAGCACTTGAGGTTTTCTCCAAGAGCTGTCTTGGCAGTGTCTGTGGTATTGCCGGTGGACATGTGCTTTGACCTAGCTTTATCCCAGAGCCCTACTTCCACATGAGTGAAATAAGGGTGGAACAAGTATAATCCCTGAAGAACTATTTGAAATAGCAAAAGATTGGATACAAATGAAATGGAGGCACTGGTTAAACATATTCCTGCACATTCCCATAATGGGTGCTACACAGACATGAAGATGAATAAATGGGCTCTTTATAGATCCATGTATCACAATCAGAGAGGTGTGCACAAACAGTGGCCACCTCTCTGGAATGTGCTGGGAATGCACATCCTCAATCCCATGCCTGCCTCTTGGGTCAGAGATGGTGTGGTGAAGCCCAACAGTCTGTGGCCAGGTAGTTCTAGTGTGTGCTGTATTTTGAGATCTACTTATTTATGGTACATATAATTTGTCTTAGTCACTTTCCTGTCACTGGTACAAAAATACCTAGTACCTATAACTTAAAGGAGAAGAAGTTTGTTTGGCTCCTGGTTTCCAGCAAGTTCAATCCAAAGTCACTTGGGTCCAAGGCAGAAATGACACAGTGGATGAACTGGTGAAGGACGGCTGCTCTCATCTCACAGCAGCAGGAAACTGAGAGCAAGAGGAGCTGGAAATAAGAACCCATCCTTCTGAATCACCGCTCCTCCCCACTGACCCACCTCCAACTAGGCTCCACCTCCTAACAGTACATTCAGCTACTGAGGATTCACCAATAGGTGAGTCCACTAATGACTGTAGCACCTTCCTGATCCAATCATCTTTCAAGTAGATGAGACTTTGGGGGGACATTTTACATCTAAATATTTACATAATTAAATGGAAAATGGCAGAACAATGTACTTGTCTATATTCTCCCCTGCAGATCCAAAGCCACATACTTCACCCTCCAAAGTCAAGCCATAAGCTGCCTCCTTTGGAAAGTTGTGCCTGATGTCCTCCCTGTCCCTGTGCCCCAGGCCTGTGCTCTGCTCTTACCGTCTGTCCCTTGCTCTCACTCCCTGCAGGTAGTGCCTTTGTTAGACTGACGGCTCACTGAGAGCACAGACTTGACCTTGCAGGCTGTGGGTCTCCAGCATCCCCTGATGACTGCAAACTGGTACCTAAGAATCTTTTCATACGTAACTGAACAAACAAGGACATGGTGATGGGACTTAGGAGGAGGAGGCACGGACAGTGGGTAGGTGTGTGAGTGGGGCTTCCTCTGAGAGGAGAAGATGGAGAGGTGTAGGGGAGCTGCCAACACTAGGCTTTCTATGGTTGCGCTTGGGGCTGTGCCCTCCTCAGCCCCCGAGGGGGCAGTAACGGGGCACCCTCCACCGGTGACTGTGGCATTTCATTTTATTGAGAATGCATTTTTTAAAAAAAAGACAGATGTGCTTTGGGCAAGTGTGATGGAGGGTGGAATGTGTGACACGGAAAGCTCTCACACAGCCTGGCAGGAGGGCAGGTTGCCCTACCAACAGGGTTTTTCTGATTAAAACCAAGTCAGGGGTGAAGTTGTTTTTTAATATTAAAAGAATATGCCTCCAGTGGCCATGTGGTCCCTAACCTCCCTCCATCTCGGGAAAGCATCTGACATTTCCTGCACATTTTAACTTTCTAACCAAATAATGAAATAATCATATTGGCTCCTCAGTCACAGGATTCATTTTATCTCATTCCCAGGCTTCAAAATTCATCTCATATTTTAATCTGTTTTGAGCTCTTTTCAATTGCCTTGGAGATAGAGCCAAAGGTTCCCTGAACTCATGTTGCCTGGAGTTGTTTGGTTTAGGTTCCTGTGGGGTACTTTCTTTAATAACATGGCCCATCTTACAGCAGCAGCAGGAATCCAAGGGGGGCTGGGGTTGGGGCTGGGCCTCTGCTTTGTGGCTCCTAGACAGTAAATTAATGTCCAAATTCCAGCTCTGAGGATTCTCATGGACGGTATCTTCCTTCTCCACTCTACTAATTCTTATAAGGCCAACTTCCCACAGGAATGCCTTCCTGCTGCTCTAAGCTGTAGAATCTACCCTCCCTTCGAGGGTCAGGTACATGCAGTAATGACCAGCATTTCTGAGCCCAGCTGTCTTTTGGGTGCACTCTTTGTGTTTGGTGGAATGATTTTCTCACACTCATGTTCTTTTCTTAGGTGGCATTAGTATCACAATCCTCATCATTTGGATGAGGACATTAAGGAGAGAAACACAACTTTCCCAAGAACTGCAGTACGATTACCGTGTGCTTTATACAGGTCAACTCCTTTTGGTTTGTTTTATTTGCTCATTAATTTTTTGTTTTTTAGTTTAACTCTTGCTTCTCCTTCCTCATGTGTGCAGGTCATAGTGTCCCACCCAGATGGCCAGTCCTCAGGTTGCAGGTTACCCCTTCTTGGTCTGCCACACATGACACTGCAGCATCAGCATGAAGAGCTACAGGTCACTGGATCTCCTTGTACCATGAGACTACCGATGGGTGCCGGCTTAGCCTTTCTCCACCTTCCCTAGAGTCAAAGGCTGATTTGGGGGAGTGGATATAGTGGCCCTAGAACAGTGATGGTGAAGTTTTTAGAGCTTATAATCAATACCAACAGCCCACCACAGCACACGTGCCATAGGTTTACCACCACTGAGCACCACTCACTTGTGTTTCTTGTTTTAGAGTGTCAAGGGGACAGCATGAGGCAAAGGACAAGGCCTTCCCACTGGGTTCTTAGTCTTAGTATGTCAAAGTGCCATAGACCTGGTGACTTCTCATAGTTCTTGGGGCTGGAAATCCAAGGTCAAGGCTGACTTAGTCTTTGGTGAGGGCTTGATTTTGGTTCATAGATGGTGCCTTCTTACTATGTCCTCATGTAGTGAAAAGAGAGAATTGGGGTCTCTTCTTTCTTTATGAGCATATTAACCACACTCATAAGAGCTCTACACATATGACCTCTTTGCCTAACAAATGCCCCATCTAACAGCATGACACTGGGTGTTAGGATTTCAACATTTGAATTTTCAGGGAATGAGAGATTGGTTTGAACCCACAAATACTGAGTCCATTATAGGCTTGAAATCATGTTTGTGATGGTGTTCCTGGGGAGCAGTACGGCCTGCACCCATCTAGGAGGATCCTGTGCCCATGGAAGGGCCAAGCTTCCTGGAAAGATCCCCTTTGAAATGAAGAGATGCCCACAGGTGAAGAGGCCTTGGCCATGGAGAGAGATCAGAGATACTGTTTCTGACTGGCAGTGGGGTCTGTTCCCCCATTTGCATGACAGCCAAACTTGGGGCTGGTGTTACACCTTTCTGAGCCTCTGTTACTCTTACCTGCAGATGGAGAACTATCCAATCCGGCCTTCCATCGGCAGAATATTGGGAGGGCACAGCCCAGTACTCAACAGAACAAGAGTGCTAGAGCCATGGGAGCGGAAGCTCTCTCCTGTATTCCCTGCTTCTGCACCACAGACTAATGGGTTTATATGTTTCACCAGACTCACCAAATCTGCTCATGTTCTGCTTCTCCTTGCTCTTCCTAGTTTGTCCCAAGACCCCTTCTGGAGCTGTTTTCCTCCACATCAGTCTTCTGACCCTTTCCCGTGCAGCTGAATGGTCTGGATGCCCGTAGTGCTCAGGCCCCACTCTCAGAAGCTCTAATCCTGTGAGCAGGGTGCAGCCTGAGCTTGGGACTTCCTTAGAGGCTTCCTGAGAGACTCCAGTGCCATGAGGTGGAACCCACACTCTCTTCCATTAGGTGTCAATGGAGAGAAGGGAGGGGAGATGGTTCAGCAGTGTGCCGGGGACACCTGTGTATGCAGGGAAGCATCTAAGAAGCGTGCTTGTTAGGGGCTGTCATGTTTAAGCCTGATGCTGTGTGTATTTGGCAATGTCAAGTAAGATTAAAGGAGTGGATTGTAGTGTTATATGTAACAATAGGCAGGTGAGTGAGCACAAGTGTCCTCTGGGATCTGAGAATCGAGTACCCTATAGTCAGGGTGGCAGCAGACCCCAGCCTGGAAGACTGGATGCCAAGGCTAGCCCCACCATCACTCTGTTCATGTCACATTAGAATATTCATGCCTGTGTAACTCATGACTCACAGTTTCGTTGTGAGAAACAAGTGAGATCAAGCATGACATATCTTAAGAAATTAAGACTTTATACAAACAAACTTACTGCACAAAAAAGCTTGGTATTCTGACAGCTGTGATTCACTGGGCACCATCTCCTATGAGTTTTGCCTGGCATGGTGAGACCAGATGTCCCCAGTTTCTGGTTCTCTGCCCAGACTCCCTGACTGTGTGTTCCAGACTGCATTGTCCTTGCATTAGTGCATGACCCTTTTTACCACCCTTCATCTCAAAGCCCATCTCTCCACTGGTTCCTTCCTCAGGTGAGAAACATGCTCCCGAAAACCCCAGGGGAAGCTGCTCTCCTCTGGCCCTGGGCTCCTCTAGTTCCCATCCTTCTGCCTGTGCCTTGCAGCCAGGTTTCTGGGACACGACCTGGGTAGAAACCTCTGTCTTCTAATCCTGTTCCACTCTCCGGCCACCACTGTCCCATCTTACCTATCTGTGTGTGCCCTGTGGGCCACTTCAGACTCCGCCACATCTTCCTTTACTCCTCGTCTCCTTCACCTTTCGCCAACTACCACGTACCAGGATTCTATGTCCTAAATGCTTCTCCAAGCTATGGAGTATCCTCGGAGCACACCACACTGCCTGCTACTGTGCTTCAGTCCCTCGTCTCACTCCTGGGCTCTGGTCCAGCCTCCTACAGTGCTCCGACCACCTCCGCCCTGCTCCCTCTTGCCCCTGCGTGCACCTCTAGGCTCATCTCAGACACTTCTCACATTCATCTTAATTCCTCAGATGTGTCCTGGTGTGTCATGGCTCTGTTACTTTCTAATGCTGGATCTTCCCGCTACAGCCCTCCCTGCCCACCACCACACAAGCATGCTTGTTATAATCCCAGCTCACCTCCTCCAGGAGCCTCTCATGATTCCTACGCTCCTTTGTCAGTAGTTCTTTGCCACCTCTGCCCCCCGACATGCTGCTTTGGAGCTCCTCTCACACTGCATCGCACGGTTGCTTCCCCAGGACCTGAGAGCTCACAGAGTGAAGGTGTTGCTTTGCTCTCACTTGCAAATGTTTGCAGGACTGGACTGCATCCATCAGCATGCACATGAGGACTCAGCATCCTCACAGGCTGTGGTGAATTCAGGATGCTCTAAGGTCCACTTAGCTTCACCAGGCTCTGGTGTTTCAGTTCCCCCTGGGCAGCTATAGCACGGAGAGAGAGAGCTGACTTACCCGCATTCTTTCCTTGGGAAACAGCAGGGAGCGTCCTTCCTGAAGGGCTCCTTTCATGAACAATTCTGTGTTTATGTATCTCCTAGAATGTTATGACTATTTCTGCGGTTCGGATGCTCCAGTTATGAGCCAAGGAGGAGCCCCAATTCCCTGGATGCTTTTCTGGGTTCTTTTATTGTGTCTAAATTCTCCCAAGCCCCGTCCATGATAGGCATCCCTGGAAGAGCAATGGTTTGGGATCTTGGTCTCTTATTTACCCTC
Source organism: Thryonomys swinderianus (assembly GCA_004025085.1). Classification (NCBI taxonomy): domain Eukaryota; kingdom Metazoa; phylum Chordata; class Mammalia; order Rodentia; family Thryonomyidae; genus Thryonomys; species Thryonomys swinderianus. The sequence goes on along the minus strand of PVIC010002340.1, from coordinate 30,611 downwards.
CCTCACCTGTAGCCTCAAAACAGACTTTTTGTTCTTATTTTGTATCACCAAGTATTATTTTTCAAGTTCTTTCCATCTATATCTCTTGGTGACAAAAGGAAAAGGAATAAGTTTCTTAAAATCTCTTTTGATGGTTTTTCCAGGGGCCAGGCTCATAGGGCAGGCCTTCTCTGGCCCCCTTCTGTATTTTTTTTTTTTTTTTGAGATAGGGTCTCACTTTGTAGTTCAAGCTGGCTCTGAGCTCACTATGTAGCCCAGGCAAGCCTTGAACTCAGCAATCCTCCTGTCTCTGCCTCCCGAGTGCTGGGATTACAGGTGTGAGCCACCACGCCCAGCACTGTGGTATGTGGTATTGATGGCTGGTGGGTGCAAGTCTCCATGCCCAGCATTGTATGTGGTTTCCGGGGATCAAACTCAGGACCTTGCGCTTGCGAGGCAGGCACCGGAACCACTGAGCTAACCCTCCGGCCCCCCTTCGGTATTCTTGATCTGCGGGAAGGTCAAATAGTTGTTAAACTCCTGCCCAAAAGTTTCCTTCAGGCCTATTCTGCCTGTTTTACTCTCACAGTGACATGTGATAACTGTCTTGTCATTACTGTGCATGGTGGAACTTCCTTTTACCCTGTATCATGTTCTGTTATGTATTAAAGTGTCATTTTATTGTATCATTTTCTTTGGAAATCATGTTTCAGTCACCTTCGTAGCTTCTTCTTTCTGCCCTGGAAGTTCTTTGTCTTGAGGTAAAAATGAGAAATAAGATGAGAAAGTTTGGCTTCCCCTAGGAAAGGGAAAGGACTCAATGTTGATGGAGATGTTGAGTGCCTGTTCTGGGTGGTTTTCTGTGTGCATTTATGGGGGGGGGGTTACTGCGCTGATTCCTCTGCTGTTTTACGGCCCCTGGCAGGACTGCCCTTCCTGTGCTCGCTGTGGTGGGACAGGGTCCTCAATGAGTCCCGCACAGGCGGTTGAGTGGAAGGTGAGCTACACTTTCAGGTCAGAGCATTTACTGTCTGGGTTCATCTGAGCTCACATCACAGGACTCAAGCTTGCAGCATTCAAGGTGGAGCCACTGCATTAACTGACACCCTACAACTCTAACAAGCGAAGCCTTTGTGGGGCTATCGCTGCAGGGATGGCACATGAGGGAGAAATAAACTTGGATGTGCAGCCTTAGCGAGTTACAGTTCATCTTTTCAGGTGTGCAGTTCATGATTTTTAGTATATTCACAGGCCTGTGGCTCCATCATCACTGTCTAGTTTAAAAATGTTTTCATGGCTTCACAAAGAAACCCTGTGTCCCTGAGCATAAGGATGATTGTTTGGAGCCCTGAGATTCTAGAGGCGATTGCTGTTACTGCAGCATAATGCAGTCCCTATGACTGGCCCATGACCTGGTTCTAGGTCTGGGAGAAGCATTCTGGGTGACCAAAATTCACTGCCATGAGCTGAGGGCAGATCTTGATGAGGTGGAAATGAAGAGAAACATCAGCGGACATGCTTGATGAGCATGAAGTACCCTTTTTTGCTGTCTCTTGCTAGTGGCCTTCCTGCCTGATTCTGGGAAGTGGGGAGGGCTGCTGTTGTTGGGGCTGAGCATGAGTCCCAGCAACTCCTGTGAAGCCCCAAAAGGCCCTCAGCTGGGCAGCTCCCTCTGTGCCCTTGGCGATGGCATCCCTGTCCCACACTACGTGGGCACTTGGGGAGAACTCTCTGGACTCTAGTGGAGCAGGCTTGTTTTCTTTTCTTTTCTTTTTTTTTTTTTTTTTTAAGACAGGGTCTTGCTTTGTAGTTCAGGCTGGTCCTGAGCTCACTATGTAGCCCAGGCAAGCCTTGAACTCAGCAATCCTCCTGTCTCTGCCTCCCGAGTACTGGGATTACAGGCGTGAGCCACCACGCCTGGCACTGTGGTATGTGGTACTGATTGCTGGTGGGCGTGAGTCACCATGCCCAATATCATGTCATTGTTTGTGGTTACTGGGATCGAACTCAGGACCTTGTGCTTGTGAGGCAGACGCCGGAACCGCTGAGCTAAATCTCTGGCCCCAGGCTTGTTTTCTTGATGCTCTTCCTTGTCTGGTTTATCATCATCTTTTCTTTGTGTCAGTGACAGGGCTTTTGAAGGCAGAGGTGAAAAATTGAGAATGTGCGCTCTGTTTCCCGAGCCTCTTTCTCCCAAGATTAGTTTTGGGCACAACCAACAAAGTGGAGCTTGGCTCCCCAAAGCAGACATCTGGCTTTGGAATGCCCACCCACCCTCTGCCCCCAGGGCTGGCCTCCTCTCCTGGCCACTCACCACCTGCAGGGATTCTGTTTCCTTCAGAGTAAGCTCCTTCCACCTCCGGGGTTGCTCACCCCTCAGAACATTTCCCCTGGGCCCAGCATCCAGCACAGATTTGGAGAGTAGGGGCTCAGACCCTTCTTGGCAGGCAGTGATTACAAGTGTCATGTAGGACCATGTATGTTAGCAACTGCAGTAGGGCCCAGGCTGTGAGCCCTGTGGGGGCTAAGGGGTTGGAGAAGGCACTCTGTCCTGGGGTGATCAGGGACTGTGAGACATTGCCCAGCAATAATAAATGATTAGGAAGATTCATTCAGTACCTGGATTCCTGGGATGGTCCCATGGCTCTGGATTCTGTGAGTATGGGGTAGTGCTAGGTTCTCTCATTTGCATCTATCTGACCACCCAGATCTGCCCTAGGAGAAGGGACCCTGGGTTTGAGCTTGGCAGGCTGTGACAAGGTATCAGGGTATGGAGGGGGGGCTTCCAGATGCTAAATTCCTAAACACTGCCCTGCTTTATGTTGGAAAAGCACTTGTCATGCAGAGGCAAATCACTTGGTCAGGAGACAGGGACATTGTTAAGCTCTAATTGGCTGCTGAATAATTTAACCACCCAGTTAGCAGGACCAGGAGAGGGACTATGGAGCAGGAGTGCTCTTTGGAAGAGGGCCTAAGGCAGCCTGGCTGCTCTGTGCTCCGGCGGCCAGCAGTCTTGTCATCAGGTGTCCAAGAGGACTTTCTGTGCTAGTTCATTTGAAATACCCCAGAACCAACGTGGGAACGAGGTCCCCCAAGAACCCAGTGATGGTGCCAACTCCTTTCTTGTTGGCAGCTCATCAGCTCAGCAAACCCAACAAAAACATAGTAAAAGCCCTGCCACGCAGGTGATTCTCAGACTTTGTTTCTCCATCAGCTTCTTAAAACAGGGTGCCAGGCCTACCTTCAAGGTGTCCAATCCCTGAGCCGGGGCCCAGAAAGTGTATATCTGATGAGTTTTTAGATGCTGCTGGGGGCCCTTGATAACTTCTCAGCTTTCTACCCTGCCTATGGGGAGTTTCCACAGAGCCAGGACTGAGTCACTATCCCAGGGCATCTAGTCTGACAAAGGCCCTACGCTCCCATCCCAGTGAGGAGAAAATGAGGTGGTGAGTATGCAAGACCTGAGGAGAGACAGAGATGCTGCACAGCAAGGTGCTCCATGGAAGGAGTATGTGGGGTGGGTGCAGGCGCAGAGAGTGGGCAGTGCCTGGACTGCTGGGCCCGGGCCAGCCTGTAATTGCTGTGTCCCTGGTGTTCCAGGGCCCCGGTGGGGAAACCCAGAGCAGCCCTGCAAGGCACAGAGGCCGGGCCTCAGTGGACTCCCTGGGTGGAGAGGAGAGAAGGCTTTATAGGAGCTGGACGGCTGAGGTCTACAATACTCAGCGAGGAGTCTGGACTCCATTCCACAGTGAACTGGGAACAAATCAACAGCACTTGGCTCCCCTAAGCAGACATCTGGAAATGGGCCCTCACATTTTGAAAAACAGATTTTTCAGTAGTAGCTCATGTGTCTGTGTGCATGATTTCAAGGCTGTTTCAGAGCTTTTTCTGTCCCTTATGCTTCACTCAGTTTCTCCCTCACAGTCCTCAACATTACAGTTAGTGATTACTTCTTGTTCCTTCTCCCTAGAGAAAGGACGAACTTGCACAAGTGGTGCTGGGTCACCTCAAGGGATTTACATATAGTCTTCTCCAGGGGCCAGTGGCACAGGTTGATGGTGTGGAGGCAGAGAGGGAAACGTTAGGTAGCAGAGGTGGATATGACCACTTAGGGTCCAAGGGTTAGTGGGAAGACAGAGCGGATGATACAGGGAGGGCCCTTCCCAGAGACCTGGGCATCCAGAGTGTTCAGGTGCTGTGAGGCCGAGTTTGCAGGATGGCCTGCGTCTGCCTGCCTGACGTGTGAGAGCACAGAGTGGTGAGTTCCTTCATTCCCCGTAGGACAGGTGAGGGGCCCTTATGCTTCAGGTGCAGCCCTGATGCTGGAAAAAAAACCATTGGGGCTGGAGTTGCACTTTACCTTTGCAGGCAGGGAGTAAGAAATAAGTGTATCTCATGTTCCCAAATCCATTACGTAGACATGATCCAAAATCCATCAAGGAAGAAAGTTCTACCTTCGTGTGCTCCTGTTTCCAAGCTGAATGGTCTATGAGAATCGAGTTCAGATATAGTGTAAACAGCCTCCAACAGGAAACCATGATGGGCGTGGTCGTTACTTGTATTCTGGTTGAGGTTGGTGATGTCAGTCTGAAACACCTCTTGGCTTGCACAGGTACCCTGCAGGCGGTCTCTGCCTCAGGCAATGCTTTCGTAGAGGGGCAGTGAGATACTAGAGGCTGATTTTTGCTACCAATTGAATATTTTCTAGTCCATTAAATTTATTAAGGGGAGGAAAATATGGAAGACCCAGCAGGTGGCTTAAGGTTTTCTTTTTGGAGGGAATGTGTAGAATGTGCTCCTGTACCCTTCTCTCCTGCCCATGGCACAATGGCAAATAAAAGGATGGCCTTTTGGGTCCAGCCCCCTGAGTCTCCATCCTGGCCCCACCACTGCCAGGCTGTGAGGACTGGGGCAAGTCAGGCAGCCATTCTGCTCCTCATTGGTACCAACAGGGACTTGCAAGTTCTTGGGGACATTTTTGTGGAGTGCCTGAAACACAGCTGGTTGTCACAAAGGAATATGGCTCCCTAAGAAAGGACCTGCATTTGGCTCCCTGGAAACACTTAGATTAGGGCCATTAAGTGCTTTTAACATCAATGATAGATGCAATTGGAGGACACTGGGGGAACAGGGACTCTCCCTCAGCCCTACACTAGATCAAAGGCTGAGCCAAGCCCGCAGTTCTGTTTCTTGTTCTGAGACAATCTGCCCACAGTGCTAGTTATAGGCAAAACTCATTTGGTAATCAACAAGTCCATGAAGGATTTCTGAACATTGAGGAGACAATAATGGGAAAGTGACTAAAAAGAGTGTTTTCCTTTAGGCAAAGGATGATGATAACGAGAATGTGGGATTAGAAGACCTGGGCACAGCTATCAGCACAGTCCCCCATCTTATGATTCTGGGTGGCACTATCTGCACCTCTGTTTTCATCTCTGTGAACTGGGTGTAACTGTCCTTATCTATCTCCGGGATTGCTTTGAAGGGCTGGAGTCTTGCTAGGAAAGCTGTGTGTGGGCTGCAAGCACCATGCAAAAGCAAAGAATTATGATCACAGCAGGTTTTGTTTCAGTGCTGCTTTCAAGCTTCCTAAGGTCTTTGCTCATCTTCTCTTTGATTAATTAATGTACAGCAGTGGTGCAGGGTGCTGTGACTCTCGGGTTTGTCCAGCTAAGCTTGCTGGCTGGTCCGAAGCTGCCATTGAGAGCATGAGGGAGGTGTCTCGGGTCCAGCACTCCTCACACAGCAAATCCTGCACACCCACAGAGCCGCCCACTGTGCATTTCAGGTGCCTCTGATCCTGACTCCCATCTGTTCACTGGCTCACACATCTCCTCTGTTCTTCACTTAGGTTACCTCTGCACCTTTCTAGTTTTTCTTCATTTGTTAAATTGGAAGTGTGGCCCCTTTAAGTCATGTGTCCTCTTCTGGGGCTCAGCAGGCTGCATTGCTTTAGCCTGTCTTGCCTGGTCAGCTGTGGGCCTGGATGTGTCCTGTCTCCTGCCCCATCCCTAGCTGGTTTTAGAGATGGAGAGAATCACTGGATAGGAGTGGCCTCTTTTGTAGACAGAGACTTTTTGGAGGTGATATTTTCACTAAAAAAAGTGACTCTAACTGTGGGTCGTGGGGAGAGGGTGTGGTAGAAAGCAAGAAGCCCTGTTGGAACCCAGGCCATTCTAGCACAAAGACTAGCACCTTTGCTGGGTGCTGCTGCTTGGGGAAGTTGCTGGAATGGGAACATGCTGTAGACACATCTCCTGAGTCCTGCTCTTGTGGGGTCTGGGAAGGCTGCCTGGCAGAAGGAGCCCTTGAGCTGAATGGAAAAGGCCCAGTAGCCACAGAGGGACCTGGTGAAGAACAGAGCAGAGGTCTTTCTAGTTCTGATCCTCTTGGCTCTTGGGCTCACCCATGGGGGTGAGTCCCTGGCTTTTTCCTCTGGCCCCAACATGCTCTTTCAGAGAGCAGTCCCCGAGTGGGTTGGATCTTGTGTTCTGCCCTGAGCCTGGAGTTTCCTTGCTGCCAAGGTGGGGCCAGGCCAGGCTGGGGGGTGGGGTGGGGATGAGCACAGTTTTTGGAAAAAAGAAAGCTGCTGCTGTGAAATCTACTGGTTTGCTAAGATCAAAGTTTTCATGTCTTCTTGAATAAAAGGTTTGATTTATATTTGAAACTGCAATTGACATCAGTGTATAAAGACTTATAAAATTGGAAGCAATGTTTACACCAGGAATGGATGAAGAGCAGGAAAGAAATGATGTCTTTGTCAACACAGGTGCAGCTTGAATGGTGGAAACCTAGAAACACTTGTACCCTCCTCTTGTCACCTCAGTGGCTGAGAGGTCCTCTTTTGGATACCTGAGATGTGCTCTCCTCCAAGGAGACAAGGGACCAGTGGGCCTGCCAGCCTGTGGAATTCCCATGCAGGGCCCACACACTGGCTGCTGAGATGCCTGTATCCACTGCTCTTTCTGAGCCTTTAAATTGGGCTCTCTTTGCTGGCTGCTGGCTTCATCTTCCTCTCCAGTCCCTGTGCCAGTTCCTGTCACTCAGGAGAGTCCAAGGAACTGTGAGCAGCAGAGATCTACAGGGTTTCCTGGTTTGTCCTGGAATGGACAGTGGGGCTGTGAAAGACATAGGAGCCATGGTTTCTCTGCCCAAACAAGATGACATCTCCCAGCCACATGTGACTGGGCATGAGAGTATGTGTAAAATGATTTAACTCTATGGAGAGCAAATCATCAGAATCTGGGAATTTTTCATGCATATATCTTTGGATCCAGAAATTCCACTTCCAAATGTATCCTACAAACATCCAAGCATGTACAAGAAATGACATATGTATGAAGTTGTTCATTATGATGTCATTTATAAGTGTGAAAGATTAGGACCAAACTATACATCCATCGGCTGGAGACTAGATTTGTATGTTATAGTGTAGCAACACTGTGGAATAGTATACAGCCATATTAAAGGATGCAGGTGCTTTTATATGCTGAGCAAAGTGCAAATCACTACTGTGGTATGGTATAAATTGTGTAAGATAGAACTAAAGCGTATTGATGTTTGTCTAGGCCTATGGTCTCTTGGGAAACACCAGGAAAAGTTAATAGGAAACTGTCCCTGGTAGATGATGATTATGGGAACAGGCAGAAAATTTTATACTCTATGCCCTTATGTGCCATTTATATTTTGTAGTTATGTTTCCTATATGTGGTAAATAGAATAATGGTCCCCACAAGATGGCCACACTCTAGTCTGGGGAACTGGTGAGTGTGGTCCATTGCTTCTTGTGACACAGTGGGCTTTGCAGCTGGTATTGAGATCTATATACCTTGAAATGTCACAATGATCTTAGCTTATTCAAGGGTCCCAGTTTCATCATACAAGCCCTTATCAGCAGATGACCTTTCTGGCTGTGATCAGAGATGACTACAGATAGGTGAGCTCAGGAAAGTACAGAGAAATTTATTGTTGCTCGTCTTGACCATATCCTTTGTCTAGCCTGCTTCTGGCTTTACAGAGAGGCCCAGGAGCTAAGGGCACAGGCAGTCTGGCAGAGTTTGACAAGGCAAGGAGTTCTTTTCTTAGAGTCTATACAAGGAACAGAAGAAACATAGTTTAGCTACCTTTTACCCTGGGGCACCTGTTGGACTTGTGACTTCCAGAACTGTAAGATAAATTTGTATCATTTAAGCCACTCAGCTGGTGGAAATATCTCAAGAAGTAATAAAAACTAATATTCTACCCAAAACAGTATATAAAGGAAAACAGTATATAAAGGAAACAGTTTTTGAAAGATATTGTATAGCAAGAGTCAGGTTCTTTGCATATGCATGGAAAAACTGCATACCTGTTTTCAGTGTGGCACAGTGCAGTGCATGCTGTGAAGGAACTGGCTTATCCTATAGGGACAGCTGTTGGACCCACTGTGTGCCAGGAATCATGAAAAGGCTTGAAGGGGCCTTATGGCAAGTTGTGCGGTCTCTTCTAAATTAGCAGCACTCAACTGTGGCAAATTGCCTACCTCACAGTTTCAGAGGTCCCAGTCCATGGTCAGTCCATTGCTTTAGGCCTGAGAGAAGGCAGAAACATAATGGTGGAAGTGTGTGGTAGAAGAAAGTTGCTCACCTTTTGGTGGCCAGGAAGCAGAGAGGAAGAGGGAGAGACAGAGAGGGACAGGGAGGTATTGGGGAAGGGGTCAGAGACAAGATATGTCCTCAAGGGCTCACCCACAGTGACCTCTTGCCTCCAAACTAGGCCTCGCCTCCTAAAGCTTCCAACCCTCCCAGTAACACCACCAGCTGGCCACCAAGCCTTTAGCACGTGGCCTTTGGGGGACCTTTCATATCCAAACCCAAATACCTTCCTATCCCCGTCCCCCCACCATGCTAGGTGTGCACATTAGGGCCTTTACCGTCTCAGGTTCCAGTGGACTGGACTGGGCCTCATCGCCCTGTTTGCAGCCAGTCTGCCAACCTGGGCTATGGAGTAAGAAGTAGCTCCTGTCCACCTTGGGCACTTAGCCTAGGCTCCATTCCTTTTAATATCAAGTGCCTGATGCCTCTGGGTTTCTGCCCAGGCAGCTGTGTGTCATGCCCCCCCTCTCCTGAGATCACCGTTCTCTCATGTAGGGTCGGCTTACTGTTGGCCACCTGTTGTCTCAATGGGAAATGTGCTGAAAGCTTCTGGACAGAAGTACATTCACAGCTCCTAGAGTTTACCTTGGCCATGCCAGGCAGATGTTAGGAAGGATGCAAGAAATGAAACCCACAAAGAAATAGAGACTTGGGTTTTATCCTCTACATGTAAAGAGAAAATTTAAGTAGCTCATCTTGGTCATTTCCTCTGTCCGTGCCCATTTCATACCAGAAAACATCTGAAGGAAGAAAAATGATTTCCTCCTTTCTCTCTCACTTCTCTAGCATGTGTAGCCACTTGCTATGACTCTCTAGTTTGAAGGAGTCACTGGGCTTCTCCAGTCTGGCCAGCTACCGGTCGGCAGCCCCATGCCTGAGTCTGCATTTAGAGGCCCCCTGGCCCCAGGGCTGCTCCTGCTGCCTTCCGTCCCTGCCCCCGCTCCCTCAGTCTTCTGCTCCTTGGTCCATCCCTCAAAGGCTCCTTGTCCTGTGCGTTTACACAAGGTAGCTGTGTGCATAACCAGGTGACACATGTCCATGCCATAACCTTTGGGAACTGGCAATGTCTGCTTGAATGGTGCTTCAACACCATCTTGGCACCACTGTGTGATACGGAGCTGTGTTTTCATCTGGGGAGGTGGCAGGGTCCTCCAGAACAAAAGAGCCAAGCCGTCACTTCCTTGCCCTGGTGAGGAATCATGGTCCGCAGGCTGATATGGCAACTGGTGGGCCTGTTCTAGAACTGGTCAGATGAGGGTTTGAAGCCAGATTTCACTTCGGGGAGCTGTGTGACCTTGGCTACTTACCATCTCCAAGCCTCAGTTTGTGTGTGCATCTGTGAAAGTGGGAGCTGAACTCTGACCTGGGCTGTCCCCAAGGATGCACGGAGTAGGGGTTGATTCTAAATCTGAGCTTGTCTTCCAGGCTGGCTTCTGTGGTTAGGTCAGCTCCAAACAGTGCGCAGCCCCCATCCTCTTGCGGAACACCAAAGCACCCAGTAGAAACAGGTCGGGGGTCCTCGCACTGCGGAGCTGCCGTGACCTACAACGGGAAGTGCCTGGCTTGCAGCAGTTGCTATTCTTTTGTGAGGCTCATTATGTTTTATAGTCTTGGCTCAGTTTCCAAGCTACTATGCTGCTCCCGGGCCAGGCCTGTGTGCTCAAGTTTGCAGAGGCGGTCAGTCCTTTCCCACCAGCTTCTGGGTGGAATTCTGAGTTTGAATATCACACAGGTAGGGCTGGTGGCTCCACCTTCTCCTCACTGTGTCCCTCCTGCTCCCAACTCCTCTTCCATCTCTGCTGTCCCTCGCCGGCCCTCCTCAGTGCTGCTCCACCTGCCCCGGCCTTCTTGGTCCTTTCTGGCCTTTTGTCTGTGGACCTCGTTGTCTCCTCAGCATCTCTCACTTGCCCTCAGAGTGACTTTATTGTTTCATCCCCTTTCCTTGTACCTGGTTGTTAGCATCACTCAGAATAACCCATCTCCCTGTGGAGACACTTTGGAAATTCCCTTTTCTTTCTTTTTTTCTTTTCTTTTCTTTCTTTTCTCTCTTCTCTTCCCTTCTCTTTCCCTTCCTTCCCCTCCCCTCACCTCCCCTCCCCTCCCCTCCCCTCCTCCCTTCCCTTCCCTTCTCTTCTCATTTTCTCTTTGGAAATTCTCTTTTCTGACTACATCGCCCAGGAATCTGGCATGAAACCCTCATGTGCCAGGTTCCAGATCATACCCTCTTGTTTGCCACAATTCCTGGTCACCGTGGTTCCTCACCAGGGCAAAGAAGTATCCCTGGTCACTTTGTTCCAGAGGTCCCTGCCATTTCCCCAGATGTAAACATGGCTCACATCATACAGAGGCTAAGCAACATCTTTCCTGCAGAAAGGGCAGGTTTCCCAGGGCTATAGTGTGGACCCGTGGGGCCTTGCTGTGCACACTGTCAGTTCTGTGAAGATGCACAGCACAGGGAACCTTGCAGGATGTAGCCTCTGCTGGTTGTGCCACTGAGCAGGAAGCTTAGACAGTGCAGAGAGGCTGTAGCTTTTTCTAAACGTGGGGACCATAAAGGAAAAGATTGCTGGGTGCGTGGTGTGCACAGAGTCCTGGGAAGGGTGTGCTGGCAGAAGTTGGCTAGCTGGTCCCTGGATGGAGGAAGCAGGACGGAGGTCTTCCTGCCTGTAGGTGTCCACGCAATGCTCTGCCAGTGGTCCAGGGTCTAGACAGAAGCCTGCCTCTGACTTTAGGCTTCTGGTGGCTTCCTGGGGAAGCAGAGACAAGAAAGCCTAATGTGGAAAATTACCACATCTCTCATAAGGGAAGAAGGAACAGGCAAGGGCAGAGTGAACTTGGCGGTTTTGGAGAAAGGAGGGCACTGAGGTTGTACAGGCTTGGGGGTGAGATTCTGAATTAGTTTGCCTTCTCTCCTGGCCTTGTGGTGATGTCAGCCCCTCTGACAGCCATGACCCGCCTTGAGAAACAAAAGAAGGGCAAGTCCAGCCAAGAAGCAGGAGTGTCATGTGTAAGAGGTCAAGCTGCTCATGACTGTTCTGGTCTGGAACACAGCTGCAGGTGTCAGAGCAAGCTTGTGCTGGTTGGCAAAAAGGGCTGACATCTGGCCCCATACTCCCATGCACACACTCCCCATTCAGTTTCTCAGGTGGGCATGTGCTCCATGAAGGCGTGCTTATACAGGGAAAGGAGCAACAAGGAGAGGATAGAAGCCAGAATGCAGGGACAGTGCCTGATATACCCAGGATGATGGAGGCCATGAAACTACTAAAGGTTAAATGATGATCACTGTCTCAGCCTGTGAGTGCTTTGTGGAATGAGGCTGGGAACGATATAAGGAAGCAAAGTTTAAATCTCCCATCCTTTGCCATGAAAGTAAAGGAGATGTAAACATTAAAAAAAATGCTTTGTGTAAGAGGGTCAAAATAAAACATCCTATTGTTTGAAGATGTGATGTTTGGATGTGATGTCTGGAAAAATCGTCATATAGGAAATATCTATATCACTAGATAAATAGTGATTTCCATTGGCAACTTAGAGTGTGAGAGGCAAACAGGACCAAAAGATCCAAGAAGCCCATTAAAATTTTTATGGAGGATGCAGTAGAACGTCAGCGGCAAGAGGTGATTTGCCCACAGTCTCACAGCCAGATGGCGGCAGAGCTGGGCCTCAAACTTGGTTCACTGTAGTGTAAAGTGGATTAAAGGACTGGGCAGCAGGCCTGGTTTCCAGTGCTGTACATCAGGCAGGAACTGGGACTGAGACCCCCCCTCTAGTCCACTCAGTTCAATGCCAGAGCCTCAAAAGGATGGAGTGTGTGTGTGTGTGGGGGGTGCGGGGCTGAAACATATGGGGAGGGAGCTGGAAGAGACCCTGCCCAGATGGGCTCCGGGTTGGGGTGGGCGTTGCTGGTGAGCCTAGGCCAGCTGCATGGCAGGCGGCTGGGAGTGGTGTGAATATGCTCAGTTCCAAAGGGATACACAGACATCCCTGACCAGAATGCTCTGTCTGGAGGAGCCTGCTTTGGAGCATGGCAGGAAGTGGTTTGAAAGGCAGCATGTAGGAAACAGGAAACAAAGAAGAAAATGCCAATTTTTCCATATAATTTTACAAGAAACAGCTCCTAGAATCTGATTTTCGCTTTCATTTTCCTGGAAGAAAGGCTGAGAGGGCTCTAAACCTAGCCTGTCCAGCATAAATCTGCAGCAGCTTCTCCCAGAGCATCTATCCATGCTCTTCCTATTTTTACTCTTAATAACTGTGTGCTTGGGGTTACCAAGGTCTTCCTGTTGCTATAGTGAAAGGTGATGGTGCCAGCCTTCCAAAGCGCTGGACCCTTGGCTCGGAGGATAAACACATTCTGAGATGCTGTATTTCTGAGTTTACCTGAGAAGATTTAATGCACAATTTTCCAACCTTTGCAGCCATAGTGGTTTGTGCTCAAAATACATAAAACCTCAAAAACAAAGAATAACTGATGATTCTGGAGAGTGGGCACCTGAGAATATAAAGAAGATAAATTTAAAATTATTAGAATGATAAAATGTCATCGGGAAAATCTAGAAAATGACAAATAAATAAAAACAGATGTGGCTATATTGGTGTTATGTAGGCTTTGTGGTCCTCTGAGTGACAGCCCTACTGTTTTCTTGAATATGCCTTGAGCAGCATTTAAGATGTAGTATCCATACAATTGACAACCTGCTTTTTAAAAAATGTTAATATGGCACAAGCATTTTTCTGGGTTGCTGCACTGTCTTTAAGCATTGTTTATTGATTAAGGTCACATAATTTCATAAAGTATCTTCTACATCTCCGCTTTTAAATCTACATGGTCTCCATTGTACCGTCTCTGTCCAAACTCCCCCTCCTCTGTTGTGGGTAACTGGCCTGCCTTGCTCCTGCCCCGACCCCTTCACTAACTTAACCCTTCTACCCTACGCTTGCTAATCAAAGGGTGGTCTCAGCCTGTGTGGTGGGCAATCCCTGGGGCTTGTTAGAAACACAGTCCCTTGGGCCCTACCTGGGACCTACTGAGTTGGGGCACAGAGAAATTGAGTTGCTTACCTGATTTTATACAACTTTTTAAAAAAATTATTTTATTGTGAAATAGGTACATTTTATATACACATCATGATCACAGCACTAAGAATTTGTACAGTATATGACATGACTTAATTCTCATTTTTTCCCATTCCCCTACCCACCCTACATGAGTTTGTTTATATACGTGAGTTTGTTTCCCCTTTTTTTTAACCATCACAATTTTTTCTTTCCCCTTGTTACTTTTCCCTACCCCCCATTTCCCTTAGGATATCTTCTATTTTACAGTGTTTATCATACATTCTAGGACTTATTTATATTTTCAGTTTCTCATACCAGAGAAAAGAAACAGTATTTACACATCTGCCGATGTCACACAACCTTGATGATAGAACTGGGATGCAAACCTGATTCCAGAGCCTACACTTTACCTACCCTGAAGTATGACTTTGAGGGTCTAGGGCGATGTCAGTCAGGAGGAAGAGGCCAGTTGCCTGAGTTCAAAGTTACTAACAGCTCAAGATAGGATTTGAACTCAGGGCATTTTTGGTATCAAACTAGTACTGTTTCTACCTTGTGTATTTTATCAGCAAGCTATGGAGTTGGTCACCTCCTCTCAGAATAGCTTTTCTCCTTTCTGCTTGCTGCCTCATTTTAAAATGCCTCCTATTCAAAGACAAATTCCAGCAAGTGAGAAAATCTTAGATGTTTTTACTTAATTCCTCAGTTCTTGAAATTATGAAATGTGATGCCATACGGTACCTGGTGTGGCATATTTTACAGTTAAGGAAATAATCCTGCAGAACTTGGGTACATTGTCTGAGGTCACAGAGACAGTTAGTTACAGATGGGAAACTTTGACCCTAGATGCAGTGCTCTCTGGATGCTGTCGGGCTGTTTTTGCACCCTGAGTATCCCGAGTACCCACCAGGCCATCCAGTGCTGTCCCATTGGGTTGCCAAGTCAGTATAAATCCAGCCCCAGGCTTAGATTAGAGGATGCAATGGACAAAGCTGTATTTTTTTTTAAACAAACTTGTAAAAATGCTATGTTGTTTTTAAAAATCCAAGGAGTGCAGAAGTGTATCCGAAGGCTCTTTGAACTGCCCCCCCCCCCAGTCCTCTCTGCCCCACTCCCTGGGCACAGCCACTTAATAGTGCCGTCTCCAGTGACTCTTCTATTTCCCTGCCAGCCGTTGGGTTGTACAGGATCCATGCCACAGCAAGGCTGTTTTTAACAAGCATCCCAGGCTTCAGGGGGTGAGGAGAGGGCAAGAAAAAATATTTCACTTGTGTATTTTTAATCTGTGCACATTTGAGCAGGCAGTGGCTTTCCTGTCCCTGATACTAGGTTGTGTGCAATTGATTAGGCTCTGGACACTGGTAATCCTCTCCTCCTCTAATGAGGCTGGAGCACCGTTAGGGGCTCTGACGGTGTGATGTTCCCCATGCCGCACTGGCGGTCTCAGCTGCTGCCTCCTGATCCTGCTGCCCCTGCCCTCTCCTTCCTGCAGCCTCTAGAGTCCCGGCCACGTCTCCAGGGCAGAGAAGGCCTGAGAACCCAACTCTGTGGACCAAGCTCATATTTAGAAATGTCTCCTGCCAGACATTGGCGACTGTCCCACTTGGGCTCTGGGCAGGGGGTGCGGTCACATGTGCTGACTTCGAATGTGCAGACTGGAGTGGATAAGGGCCCAGTGTGAGTACTGACACAATCTCTTTATGCTTAAGTCCTGGCAGTAGGTCCTGTGCTCCTGGGCACGGAGTGGAGCACTTGCTAGTAGATGGGTCGGCCTTAGGGAGAGAAAAGGAAGGCACGATGGGCCTGACCTGGGAGAAATGGTGGTGGAGGAGGGGGTCTCTCTCCCCATTCCTGCTCCCCTTCCCTGGGTGCTCAGAGTGCTGGCCCTGCCCGAGGAGGGGCATGCTGCCCTTGTGGGCCAGTTAGTGCCCCAAGCAGGGCCTTCCCTCTCCTTTCCACTTATGAGTCCCTGGGCTATGGTCAGCAGTGAGGCCAGCTGCCAGGGCCTGCTCTACTGGCCCCTCTGTGAGCAGCCAGCCCTTCTACCTCTCGGAATCTTGTCTATAAAAGATGGTGCAGGGTGATATCATCTCTTGCTCACCTGCCCTCTTCCCCAGGAGGCTCACAGTCATGGATGAACTAGACCCACTAATTGGCCTTTAGATTGTTGCCTTCCCAGGTAGCAGGGATCAAGCCTTAGTGCTGCTCTCCAACACCCTCTTAAGGGTGGCTCAGCCGTTTAATGAGCATCCATCAGGGCAGAGTCTGTGCTTGCCATCCCTACAGTGGTCAATGAAACTGTGTCCCAAGGGTAAATAGCCCCATACCCCTTTATATCATGTCCCCCACCCCTGTGCAGGTCCACCCCAGGGACCATCTCACCATTAAGGCTCCCTTTCTATTACAAAATAGTCAGAATCCAAATGCAGCCACAGGACTTACTGCCTACAGCTGACACCAAGCCAAATCCCTGCCTCAAATCCCTGCCAGCCCTGCCCATTCCATGCCACCTTTCCCTCCTGTCCACATCTCTGGGGAGAAGAGCTCCTTGAGATGGGCAGGACAGTTGAGCAGCGATTTTCCTTGTACCCCAGGAGCAGTGTGGTGAACGTGCATGACAATGAGTGGTTGGAGCAGTGAACAGAGGGACACATGTATGATGATACAAAGAGAAACTCAGTCTCTCAATCTCCAAAGGAGCCTTGGATTCAGACCAAAGGAAGTGGCTTGGCGGATGGTGGCTGCACGGGGCTGAAGGGAACCTTGGGGTCAGACCTACCCTTTTCTTTTAGAGGAAAAGATCCACAAGTCCAAGAGCGGGAGCTGCAGCAATGCCATTGATAGACAGAGGATGGCAAGATTCCTCAGAGCTGCGAGGTCTGGAGGAGGGACAGGAGGCTGCCTTCGGTGTCCTCGTCCTTGGGAAAATCGTCTTTTCACGTGGTTAGGAGTGGACCGTGCAGTTTTTCTTTGAGGGCTAATTGTTTGGCTGACAGCTCAGATAATTAGGAGTGAGAATCCCGGGGTGAGGGTGACAGCACCATCTGCTGTGAGTGTGTCCCAGCCCTAAGCACAGGAGGGGCCAGGAGAGCAGCTCACGCCTCCCCATGGGGCTGTGGGTGCCCTGGTTCCTCACTGCTGGCCCAGCCACCTGGTGACTGAGCAGCCAGTGGGCTGAATGACAGGTGATGTTGCGGGGGTGCAGTTGTCTTCCACCATGGCATCCCCTATATGGAGTAGGGCCCACCGAGAGCTCCAAGGATGGTGGCCATCCTGGGACATGGGCACTAAGGCCAAGGGGCCATTTTCTGTGTCCCGTGGGGCCTGATGTAGGAGGCCTGGTCTCTGCAGGGCTGCCATGGATGCTTCCAGCTATTGAGGATCTGCCACCTGTCCCGGGCTCCCTGGCCCCTGGCCTGTGCTGCTTTTCCAGAAGGAGCTTGGTCTCACCAGTAGGGACGTGCTGGGTGCAAGTCCTCTGTGTCAGTGTGGTGGGGCTGCTCAGGAGCCACACTGGAGTGGACATGGAGTCCAGGACATGGGCAGAAATGTGTAGTTTTTTCCCCTTTCCTTTTTATTTTTAGGGATATAGCAGCCATGTAAAAGCATAGCCCTACCCAGGTTGCCTTAATACAAGGGCCAAGCTGCCCAGGGGCTCAAGGTCAGCCCTGCCCCCCCTCACAATTAGTGGCTACTTATCACAGCCAATTTCCTTTTTGCTGGAGCTGCTCCTGTTAGCGGGGAGCCTCCACATTCCTGTCTTCTGTTTATCATTTAATTCTCTCCATACTTGCTCTGCTTAGACCTTCCTCTCATGGAAGACACCAAAGCGTGGTTGTTCTGGGTCCCACAGCCCTGTAACTGGGCAAATGGCCATGGTTCCCCTTCCTGCTCCCATGACCACTCCTCTGCCACCCCCAGGGGGACTTGGCAAGAAGGTGAAATTAACCTAGTACTAAGGAGCTTGCTGGGAAGAATGAAAATTGGAAGTTAGAAATTCTAATTTTGACTTTTTTCACCAGTTTGCTGAGGGTGCTTTTGTTTCCTCATCTTTGAGACCTCCTTCACAAAGCTAGCATGAAGCTGAATGGGCGCAGTGGGTACAAAAGAAGCTTGAAGGGTACAAATTGCTCTTTGTGTGGCATATAAGACATTGTCATCGTCGTGCTTACGAAGCCACGTGGGACGGAGGGAGGACTTGTGCCCTCCTTTCCTTTGCTGTCCTCACACTCTCTGTGATGCTCCCCTTGCCTGCAGCGCTGTGTTACTGGGGTGATTTCACTCCCACTCTGACTGCCACAGCCCTTCTCAGCAGTGAGCCCACTGAGGCTTACAGGAGCCCAAGGTTGGGGTGGAGTTTAGGGTTACAGCCATGCAGGCAGTGGGAGCTAGAGGCTTCGCTGCTGAGAGGTGCGGGGCTGGGCCAGGATGGGCCCAGTGCACAGGGACAGGCTGGGGCAGGTTGGTTCAGCTCCTGCAGGATGTGAGCCGTGATCTAGGCCCTGAAACAGAGGGACTGAATGGGGCCAGCATCACTATCCTTCATCCCAGGGAGCTTTGTATTCTGTTCTCGTATCTTACTTTGAGATGAAGGGCTAGTATGTTAGTCAGCTTTCTGTCACTGTGACACAATATGCGAGAAAACAACTTAGAGGGGGAAGTTTGTTTGGCCTATGATTTCAGAGGTTTTAGTCCACGAGGGGCTGGCTCCGTTGCTATGGGCCTGAGGTGAGACCCAGCACCATGGGGGAAAGCTGTTGGCCTCAGGGCAGCTGGGAAGCCAAGAGCAAGAGCACCAGAGGCAGGTGCTGGGGCACAGATTTGGCCTCCAGGTCACTCCCCCATGATTCCCTCCCTCTAACCAGAACCCGCCTCCTGTTTTCATCACCTTCCAGTGATGTCATTAAACTGTAATCTCATCAGTGGGTTAATCTGCAGATGAAGTTAGAGCCCTAATGAGCCAGTTGCCTTCAGAAAACCCTGCCTCCGAACAAAGACTTTTGGGGGAACGTTTCTGAACCATACAGTTGTATTCACCATCAGCTGCACAGATGGTTACCGTCTGAGAGACCCAAGGGCACAGTGCACCAAAGCCTCATTTCAGGGACCTGGGCAGAAGTGTGGAGAAATGTTTCTTGGTAGCTGCCTGTTCTTTGCCCATCTCAATGGTGGAGGGAGGGCATCTGCTTCCTTGCTCTTTCATGGGGCAGTGGTGTCTCTCAGAAGTTGGAAGCTTGAGGTGGTGGGGACTGAGATGCATGATTGAGGGGGAGTCTTTTAGGGTTTTTCTACCAAATAAAGTATACAGAGGAGGAATGAAGTATGTGTGTGTGTCTATGGGGAGGACGCTGGAGGGAGAACTCTGGATGACAAGGTTGGTGTAGCTGTAGTTAGCGGCCACTGTTGAGAGATGACTGGAAGGTTAGAGAAGAGCTCACACCTGGACATGTGTCTCTGGTCTTCTGTCCCCCTGCAGATCCCCTCTGAAGTGGCTGTGAGCTCAGCTGAGAAGCTTCTCATTCTTGAGGAGTGGTCAACTCGGAGAGCAAGACGGGATGGTGTGGAACCCACCGTGGACTAAGGAGAGTGTGTAGTCTGCAGCCTATGGGACCAAGAGCCTCCAAGTGGGTGACTCAAGAAGAATCAATACTTCAGCCTCCAGCGATATGTACATGGTGTAATGACAGGTAATGAACCCGAAACTCGTCTATCCGTTATGAATGATATGGCAGGGAGGAGAATATATCAGCTTGCAGTAGACATAAAATGTCAACCCTTGGGAAGATAACTATGCAAACAAAGCACAGGAAGGCCTGATAAGATGATAGATGGACGCTTTATAGTTATTAGTTTTTGCCCATGTGCTTGCTGGAGCCAAGCTCTGGAAGATTTAGCGTCAGCTGGGTTCACTTCCTAGGCCTGGTGGGAAGGCTGATACCTTTATAGATGTAGCCTGTCTTATTTGAGGAACTCAGGTAACAAATCAAGAAGTCGTTATTTCCATCAGCTCCTGTGGGAGGCAGGGAGCTGACACCAGTGGGGAAACAAAGGCAGCAGAGGGCCAAGCAGTTCTTTCGTGCCTCTGTGATGTAAGAGGGTAGGACTGGAGACTCAGGACTCCAGGTTCAGTGCTGATAACCTGAAGGACAGAGTATGATAATGGGCTGGTGCTTTTCATGATAAAAGGAAGAGAAAGCTTATGGTTCCCCCATTCTTTCAAGCATGTCAGGGCAAGTGACAGATACTTGAATGTGGCCAGGGAGATCATGAATAGGATCTGGGATTTGGGTGATGTCTTGGGTCAAGAAGTTGATTTAGGGACTTAGCCAAGGCAGGAAGCACTGGGTTGGTCCCTAGATCCCAGAGGTAGGGCTAGAAGGATAGGGAACCAGCACGGCTGGACACCCCAACATGAGCTAATCTGATGGCAGAGCCTCTTTCTGCTGGTTGTCTTGTCTTTGCTGTATGTGCCAAGAATGGTACCCTTCTGTCAACTTCCACCATGAGGAAAATACAGGCTGAGATGGAAGCAAAAATAGCTTGGAGCCTTGGGAAACTGACCAGGGCAAGGGGAGAAGGGCCAATGGCCTGGAGCAGGAGGCCCGGGAGGGTGTGGCAAATTCCATTCCAGTGCAGGCCAGTGTCAGGGTCTCCAGGGTCAGAGCCAAGAGCTGGGGAGGGGCAGGACATCAGGACTTCTGGGTGGCCTTGTTCTAAATCAGGCAGAGAATAATTGGAGTCCAGAAAGCTGAGCCCAGCTCTAGGAGGTGGATTAGTCACAGGCACCAGTAGGCCTAGGACTTGACTCAGGGAGATGAACTCTGGGGACTGACTGGTGATGTCAGGGGCAGGGCTCAGAAATGGAGGCTCTGCAAGTACGTGGAGTTAAACATGACCCTAAGGTATGGCCTCTAAGCTGGCCCCAGACCTCAGCTCTCCAGGGTCTACATGTCCCAGGCTTGGCTAGGAACCTGAGCAGGGCTGACCTGGGGTGCTTAGTGGTGGGAGATTGTGGAGTACAGGGTAGAGACACGAAAGGTGTGAGGGGGCAGGCCAGGACTCCAATGAGGAAAGAAGGGGCAGCATGCCTCCCGATCCCAGCCAGACAGGGCAGAGGATAGCTCGTTCAGAGCTTCTTTACTGGCTTTCCAGTTTTTATAGCACCTATTATGCACTGGGTTCTGGTGGATGCCAGAAATGCAGAGAATCAAATTCAGTCTGCTCCCAGGAGAAGGAGTATAAGGCAGAGGAAAGAGCACAGTCAGTCTAGACCTCTTGGAACCTTAGGCGCCTGTCTTCAAAATGGGAACACATGTCTCACTCATAGGCTGGTCTGAGAATCAAATAAAACAAACCATGCAAAGCACCCCAGAAGCTAGCACTATAATTAGTGATCAATACATTTAGTTTCCTCCTCTGCTGTTGTGCTCAACAGGTTCTGGTGGGCAGGAGTGGGACAGGCCAGGAGAGATGCATTCTGACCCAGGGCTTCAGATATCTGTCAGTATTTGAGGCCTGGACTTTGAAAACCTGGAAATCAGAACTTCCCTGGCTAGAGAAAATGTGGTTTAAAGTGTGCCCTAGCACCCTGCATTGATGGCTATGACATACCTGAGTGCTGTGACGGTTGGGGGTCCTGTGAAAGGCAGGAGAAAGAAGCGTCAGACCCAGGAATTTGAAAAGTTGAGAGGAGAGAACATTCTCAGAATACTGGGAGAACATTGATTCCCGCTTCCAGTGTGGGTCCTGGGGGTGTCAGGCAAGGGGAGAGTGGGTAGAGGCCCAGGTCAGATCCTGAGCAGGCAGCCCAGGAGCGATGGAGAGTGGGCCATGGTCACTAGCCATGAGGGTCATTTCAAATTTGCTAGTATCACTAAAAAAGTAAAATTAAGCAAGTAAAATTAATTTTAATAATGTATTTCAGTTAAGTCAATTTGTCCAAAATATTATCCTTTCAATGTGTAATCAGTGTAAAAATTGTGAGGGAAATGTTTTGCACTTCTTTTTTCATGTCAAAGTAAGTATAAGATTTTTTATTTTTTTTTGAGACAGGGTCTTGATTTGTAGTTCAGGCTGGCCCTGAGCTCACTATGTAGCCCAGGCTAGCTTTGAACTTGCAGCAATTCTCCTGCCTCTGCCTGCTGAGTGCTGGGATTACAGGCGTGAGCCACCACGCCCGGCACTGTGGTATGTGGTACTGGGGATTAAACTCAGGACCTTATGCTTGTGAGGTAGACACAAGACTGGCTTGGGGTCCCCAGCAAGGTTCTGGGGTCAGCAGTGCTATATAGTCTGGGACTGACTTCAGCCTGTTCCCTAAACCCCTGATCCTCCCTGAAAGTGGGACTAATAATTTATTTTCTTGTTTATTGGTATATTTTAGAAATATATTATGATGACATTCATCACTAGGATCTTGTACCTGTACATGATAAATCTTGCTTTTTACTTTTTCCCCATTAGTCTGGCCCCCCTTCAACCCCTCCAACCCATAATAATTTATATCTTACTGGGTAACTGTAAAAATGCAAATAAATAGGGGGCCGGAGGGTTAGCTCAGTGGTTCCGGCGCCTGCCTCGCAAGCGCAAGGACCTGAGTTCGATCCCCGGTAACCACATATAATGCTGGGCGTGGAGACACGCCCACCAACAATCAACACCGCATACCACAATGCCGGACTTGGTGGCTCACGCCTGTCCTCCCAGCACTTGGGAGGCAGAGACAGGAGGATTGCTGAGTTCGCGGTGGCTTGCCTGGGCACCATAGTGAGCTCAGGGCCAGCCTGAACTACAACGTGAGACTCTGTCTCAAAAAGCAAAAAAAAAAAAAAAAAAAAAAAGCAAATAAATAATGAATAATTGCTCTGTGTTACTTGATGTCAAGTAATAATTCTTTTTACTTTCCTACTTCAAATGAAAACATCTAAAATCTCTTACTAAGTTTGGCAAAGATTTTCTAGCAGGCATTTTTGGAGCTCTTTCTCCACCCCTCAGTGCATGGAAACTTGGGGGTTTGGCAGGTCAGGGAAAGTGGGGAAAGTTGATTGAGGCCTGGACCTTAGCCCACCATGCTGTAGCTGCCTGTGGCCCTCCTGATTGCAGCCACCTGTAGTTATCTGGGGGAGGCAGCCCCACCAGCTGGCTCGTGCCCTGACGCCAGTTCTGCCACAGAGATTGGTGGGCCCTGGCCATCCTCTCCAGGATGTCAACATCATCAAAGTGCATTCCAGAGTGGCAAAGGTTGCCAGGCACTCTGGGACCCAAGTCATCCCTACCCTTTGGATGTCCAAGGTACCTATCTTTCTGCCCTTTCTCTCCCATCTCTAGGCTTATCTTTCAAAACCGAGACTCATCCCTACCTTACCTAATTCATCTCTTTTCACAGCCATAAAAATACAGAGTACTCCCTCTGAGGGTAAGCTCAAGTCTCATTATCATAAAATATGACTCCTTCCGGGGATGGGGGGCAGGGTACAGGGGGCAGGTACACTTGTTATTGTGTGACTAGCATCTACAATCACCACTCGTATTTGAGAACAGAAGAAAGTGGTAATTTCTCCCTACTTTTATTAACAAAGTATCCTACATGTATAGTGAGCATGAGGTCAGCTCTTCACAAGGTCAAGTTCACCTATGCCAGCCTCTTCTGAAGAATGTGTTAAACAGTTTCTGCCTTCTGAGTTTTTTTAAAGTATCAAATGAGCTACTGTGTGTGAAAGTGTTTTGTAAAGTCATTGAAGTCATTGAAACTCTTAGATTCCTGGTGCAGGGGTGCCGCCTGGCCTGGGAGCTAGGTGGGAGCTGCCGCTGTGATTCTGAAGGTACCTCTCAGTATCACGCGGCAGGCTGTGTCCCTGCATTGTCCTCTCTAGCCGCGGGCTCAACCAGGGTGAGCTCCTCCAAAGTAGCTCTTTGCCCCCTGTTCTCCTCTGGGAGAAGAGCGGGTGTGCTACTGACACAGTAGGTGTCCTGGGCAGCTTTACTCTCGCCGCTTGTTGGGTGAGGTACCTAGCTTGTCAGGCCTTGGGTTTGGGCCTCATCTAGACTGAAATGGATAGTCATAGTCCACCCTTCTGGCACTAGGGAGTGAGGCTGCGGGTCTGAGGAAGCTCACAGCCCCTCCTCACCTCCCTGCATGGGTCTAGTAAAGACGCTGTGCTGGGGGAGGAGGGCTCCAGTTAGGTCCTGAGTCATCTTGCTTAGCATGGAGGTCATGGGATCGGCGTGCAGGTGGGTGACCTGTCAGCTGTGCTGGAGTTGGGCAGGGTCACAGAAGAAATGGAAACTGGAAACTGGAAGCCTTCGGCCTTGTCTCAGCATTCGCAAGGCTGGGGCCACACTGGGGTAAGGGGCTTTTGGTGCTTGCCATGGTGGCTCTTGTTTCAAGGCTGTCACAAATCCTGAGTCTTCCAAACCTTCTATTTTAGAAGGTAATTTATGGCCTATTTGAGAGATGGTGTGAATGTGTATGTGTGATCACTAAATAGGCACATTAGAGGAGGTGGTAGCCCTGCTCTTTCTTAGTTTCCTGTGTAACCCAGTGCAGGTGTCTTAACTTCCCTGGGCCTTAACATTCTGCTCTATTAAATGGGCACAAGAACATGTACAACACTGACTGACCCCTGTGGTCAGGCGCACGTGCATTCTGAAAGTAAGAAACACAACGGCTCTCAGTTCCTCAGGATCTGTGAGTATTGTGCCAACTCCCTTTCCTTGCCAAGTCTACCAGAGTGGTGTTTTCTTCTGCAGAATTAGTCTCTGTATTCCAGGGGTCCACAGGGAACAGTTCCTCATATGTTGCCTTACGTTTTGCAGCAAGAGACAGAAAGCCATATTGCCCTTGACTGACAACCTTCATATGTGTATTTAACAATTTTAATTTTTCATGATTCTTGTGATAAAAATAGTGCCCAACTAAAAACAAATAACATTTGTATTTTCAACCTCCTTAATTAGTTTCTAATTTGGTGGTTCTATTAGTTTAAAATCATCTCTCTGAAATGGTCTTTGGCTGATAAAAAACATGAAAACCACAATCAGTTCTAGAGAGATCTTCCTATTTAATTATGCTGATTGGTGCACTAGAGACCCCCGGCAACATGAACCTCTCAGAATAAGCTTGATTTGTATAATTTGGTTTTTAAAATTTTTGGATGCATATTTATCACATTCAACTATGTGTTGTTCTCCTTGAGATCATGACTCATCTCCTGAGATATGAGAGGAAGAACCCAAGGGCTGGTGAGAAACTGGGCCTTTGGCTAAGCCTGGGGACTCACTGGTAGGGACTGGCTTGATGGGAATCCCAGGTCCCAGTTTGTCTTTTAAAATTCCTTCTCTTTAACAAGAAAGGAAAGTTAAAAGATCAC
Organism: Thryonomys swinderianus; assembly: GCA_004025085.1. Lineage (NCBI taxonomy): Eukaryota > Metazoa > Chordata > Mammalia > Rodentia > Thryonomyidae > Thryonomys > Thryonomys swinderianus. Next base: position 5,569 of record PVIC010002340.1, on the reverse strand, counting down.
TTGGAGGCAGTCAGGAAAGCATAAACTGGTAGAATTGTGGAGGTGGGTGGTAGGAATCTTCATGAAATCATAGAAAACAGACCAGTCCTGCATTTGACATATACCCAGAACAAAATTCCAGAATGTTCTATGGATTTGCAGACACCAGATAGACTCAACTGGTCAAAAATGTTTGTCTCTTACCACCGAAACACATGGATCCATATCACCTTTGCTGAAAGTTGGCTAAGCAGATACAGCAAGAAAGGGAGGGCATCACCTGACCCATTATCACTGCCCTGCCCTGACCAGGCTATGGGTCTAATCACAGCTCTCCACTTGGACCATTGGTACCCACAAGACCCCAACACAGGCACTGCCACCAATCCAGGCCAAGGCATGCTTCTCAGGACAGTGACTTAATTTCTTCAGCGTGACTGATGTCAAGGAGACAAAAGAGGGTGAGGAAGATTTGTTATAGACTAATGGATACCTTGATGTACCCACCAAATACAATCTGTGAGTCTTGTCTGGATCCTCATCCAGCCAACGCACTGCAGGGCACAGTGAAGAGGACCCGGAAGTCAAGCACAGGCTGGGTGTTAGGGAGTAAGGAATTCCAGTTAGATTCTTAGGATGTGTGGTACTGTGGCAGCATTACATACAGAACTATGTAGAGAACACACTGTACAATGTCCGGTATTTTCTGTAATAGATTTAAAGAAAAGGAAGATGAAGCATAACCAGCAGAATACTGAACAACTCTGAAGCTGGCTGGTGATTAGTGGTGGCTTCAGAGATGAATGATGACCTTCCAATTTGTCTATTTTTTAATATTTCAGTAATTTTTAAGGAAGCAAAGAGCTGTCCTCATGAGCTGGCTGAACTTCAGTTTTCACTATTAGAACTTTAGTTTTTAAAATCTAGCTTTGAGTTTTCTTAGCCTAGTATTATATAGCTTCTCTTGAGTGTGTAGGGAGTTATTTGGGACTTGAATACAGTCACAAGCATTTGCTATATACCAGTCCACATTTTCTTTTGATTTCCATATAAATGAAATACAGCCTTAAGAATGGACAGTGCTGTAGTGGATACCACAGTGTATGTCCAGGGTCTGAGTACTTTGTCCCATGTCACACCAGGACTTAAAGACATGCCGGACTTGTGCCATGGCCTTAAGAATCCTGGATGGACAGAGCTTAGCTCACGAAATGGGAGCTAATATTAGCATTGAGAAAGGGCTTTCTAAGCTATAGGCTTGCATAGCAGCCATTGGACCTCAGCTTTGAGTTGTGGCTCTGCTACCTGGGGCAGGTGACTTAGTCTCCCCAAGCCACTGTGTCCTCAAGTGTAAGATTGGATTGTGACTTACAGTTAATGTTTCATCTTTAAATGAATATTTGTCTGGAATATTCCATCAGTTAATTGCTTGATCCCATCTTTATTTAACATGAATATGTTTTTCCAGGCCCAATTTTTATCTTATAACTGGCTCTTCAGACTCAAAATTGCAACTAAAAAGTACCAGCTGCAGCATCCAGGTTATCAAACAGGATGTTGAGTGAAAGCTCTTCTGTGTTTTAAGCAGCCTCAGACAGAAAGGGTGCCATCTTTGTAACTTCCTGCTGGGCTTCCACACCCAGCACAACCAAAGGTTTAATAATGCTTGTAAATTGATTAATGTGCTTCCTGCCACTTCAACTGCCTTTTGGGGAGACAGTGGCGATTATTATTGTATTAGAAAGATACTCTTTAAACTAGCATCCCTGACCCCCTGCTGCCTGTAAGAGTCAGAGGATATATCTTAGCCTAGCCTTAGCGGCTAAGTCAGGTGGCCACTGGGGCTGCGACCAGCCATCCATTTACCCACTTATTCTAATTAGTTTTGAAACTCAGCACTCACTCTGGGCTTTGATTTACAGTTAATGGCTCATCTTTAAATGAATATTTGTCTGGAATCTTCCATCAGTCAATGGCTGACTTTTAGGAAGCAATGGTATTGACCTCTCAGCCATGCAATGACTGGAAAACCAGATTTGCTGTTTTATTTTTGCCAATATTCCCCTATTTCTCCTCTTCTCAGCCACTAAAGAATCTCCTATAAACATGCACTCATTTAAAAGCTGTATGAAGAAAAGAATACAGGGCTATGTGTCTGGAGACAGGTGTTCTCAGCCCAGCTTTACTGCTGACCCCGTGTCAACAAGAAATGAGACCCAGTTGAGCCCCAGGTTCCTACACATAGGTGAGACAGACGCTCGAGGGCAGTCCCTCCCCCAGCCCCCGATTAAGTTACTGTGTGTGGCAGCACACCAGTATATGGGAGCTGTGCAGTAAATCAGGGAGACTGCTGTTCAGATTACCAAAGTAGCTGCTTCATACAAGGAAAATTAAGACAGCATAGAGGTGTTAAAGTGAGAGAGTGAAGAAGGCCCCCCCCCCGCAATCTTCACTATTCCTGATTTAAGAAATTATATCCCATCCACCTCTATATCACTGACTATACCTATAAAGAAAGATGTCTGTTTACATCATGGGTCTGGAAAACACATCCATGTTAAACAAAATTGGGTCTGGAAAAAATATATTCATATTAAATAAAAATGGTATCAAGCTACATATTAGGTTTCACAGCTTGTTTTCACCTAATACATTTTTAAAAACTGGCTTACATATCTCACTCTAATTCTTTACATCATGGTTTTCTATAACATGGGTACAGTTTATTAATAGCATAGAATTAATTTAGTTCTCTGATGTACGTCTAAGTGGTGCGGTGAGCTCTAATTGATTTGCTCTTTGGCCGCCCCTCCTGCTTGGGAGAGGGTCAGAGAAGAGTGGGGGAAGGGAAGAGCATCTCTGCTTCCTCTGCACTCACTTCCCTCGCAGCCCCTCTTACGCTACAGGCTGGTGATTCACCCTTACCTTCTGGGCTCATACGAGGGTGGGAATCACAGGCTTGCACTGTTAGTGTCCATTCTCCTGAGAGGCGAGAAGGGGGAATTTCTTTCTCTTTCACCAGCAATAATTTCCCATTTTCTCTTGTGTTTAATTGAATTAGAGTTTTTGAACAGACACATTTACGTGGTTCAAAAATTGAAATGCTGCACTGTACAAAGGCATAAACTGACATTCTCACTCTTACCTCTGTGGCCTTTCCTCCCATCCCTGCCTCTGCTGCCTGCTGCTGCTGGTAACCATTTGGGTTACTCTGGGGTTTACTCTCAGAATGTTTCTTTGTGCTAAGATACAGAAATTTGAATATATGTTCTTAGTTTTCCATTTTACTATATAAAAATAGCCTATGATACCCTCCATACTATACCTTTCTTATTTCCTTAACTATATATATGTCCTGGAATTTCTTTACATTAGTACATAGAACACTTCTCCAGATTTCTCGTAGTTGTGTAGTATTCCACTGTGTTCCTGGACATAGTTTATCTAACCAGTCTTCTATGAAAGGACCCATGAATAATTTCCAGATCTTTGCTTTTAAAAACAACTTTTCAATCTGATGTTAAGCTGAACTGTTTTGTGGTATTTATGTGTTTAATTACATTCTGCCCTAAATCTTTGCTAGAGGTGGGCAAAATATGCATAATCTATAAGCAGATACATGAACAAGACTTTGTCCTTAGACTCTGTCCTCTGTCACCTGTCTGCTAAGCAACTCTGTCTCCAGCTCTTAGACTCCCACAGTCACTGAAATGCTTTCCAAGGTGCAGGGCTTTGCCTGCTCACCTGGGCTGTTGTAAAGACTCCCTCTGTGGTCCTGGTAGAGATGTATGGGCACTGAGTCCAGTGGCAGAAGCAGCCAAAGCCTGGACTTGTCAGAGGCATGGGTTTCCCTCCCAGATCTGCTGTCCGTGACATAAGCAGCCCTTCACAGGCCCCCCCCCTCACCTGTCACACAGGGGAGCCACGTGACCCGAGAGCCTTTCTCATACTGACATTCTGTGGTTCCAGGGACCTCCAAATGGTTTGAAGGACAGCATTTAAATCCTCCAACCCCAAACGGCAAATCAGATGTGACTTTCTCAACTTGGGGCTGTGTTAATGTGTCACGGCCCCCAGTGGCTAGTGTGCTTCATCAGTGTGAGACAGACCTTGATGAAGCTGCCTTGTACACAGTAATAAAATGATGCCCAAGTGCACAGTCCCATTACTTATAAGTACATTCATTTGGCTACAGATTTGTGAAGCCCTTTCATTGCTAGTGCATGAAAAAGGAATATTTCACATATGCTCACATTAGCTCCATGATTTAGCTTCCGAGTGAATAAGAATCAATGCAACAGCCAGCTGCCACCTGACAGCCCATTTATATTGTGTTACAGGCTGCCAAGGCCCCACCTTTGACTGTGATCTTGTCAGATCCGATAAGGTAATAGTAATAATCACTTCCATTTTCATTATGTGGACTCCTTCCCTGAAGCCTTGCTGTGGTGTATAAGCTTTTTATGTTGTCTCTTCATATCCAGGGTGTGTCTGAGTTCATTGAGGCCCTCAGAGAAAGGGTCTGATTAATTCTCCAGTTAATCAGCGGACTGGTCTCTCAGTCCACAACGTCCAGTATTGTGCACGGTACCCTTTAGATGCAGTGTGGAACTCCGGACACTGCCCTGTGCCCCTGGGCCCAGTCTTTCCCGTAAATAGAACTGCCATTCACTGTGTCTCTGGGCCTTGGCTTTAGCCTGCCCCTTCCCCTTCTGCCCTCCTCGGGGATATCACCTCCTGTGGCTCTGCCCAGTAGCTCGCCAGGTCTCTGCACTTTCTCTTGCCACTTACAGTCCCAAATAGTCTTCACACAGGGGAAATGCTCATTCCATCATACCACTACCTCATTTAAAACCTTTAATCACTTCCTGTTACTTTTAGGATAGAGATTCTTATGAGGGACCACAAGCCCCTGTCCACGTCAGCCTCCTCTTCTACCTCCTTCCTTTTGGCTTTGAGAACAAGGAATGTTTCTTCCTCCGTGGGGGAGGGTGCACCCTGCTCTCCCTGCATACTGGCTTCCCTCGTCTTTCTAGGCTAACTGTCTCCCCCAGCAGGGAGCAGCTAGGCTGACCTACTCTGGCCCTGGGCGCTGGGGAAAGCCTGCTTTATATGTTTTACTTATCACAGTCCATTTGGGCTGCTGCACAAAATACCATAGATTGAGTGGTTTACAAACAACAGAAGTTACAGTGGTAGCTTGGTTTACAGATTTCATTTAAGATTCTGATTAAGATGGCTGCATTTGTGTTTGTGTAGGAAAGATGGCTATGGTTGTGTTTGTCACCCGATGTGGAGTTTGTGAATGAAAGCAAAATTATGCCACATGCTTTACAACCTAATCACCTCCCAGAAGACCCCCTGCTGGTACCATCACCTTGGGAGTAAGGATTGCACCACATGAATGGGGAGAGGGGCACAGATATACAGACCAAGCATCCGATAGAATTACTTTCTATCTGCTTCCTCTCCAGAGGTAACTTCTATCCTCCATTGAAAGCTGAGCCACAGGGCCATCCAGTACAACCTACAGAAGGAAGGAAGTATGTGAACAAGCTGCATCCGAGGGGCAGAGGACACAATGCAGGGC